>AWYD02001916.1:0-35972 GCA_000504365.2 Pseudocercospora pini-densiflorae CBS 125139
AAGTCTATTTCTATACGTAAAAGTATCGCTATAAAAACCCGATTAGCTACTAGCTAATATTAGTATAAGTCTAGATAGAGTAGGCTATATAGGCTATCTAGAAACTAGAGATAGTAAGTAGGCGAAACTTAATAGAGTCTAGTAGATATATATAGATACTTATAGGCTTTATAGCTATTATAGTAGAGCTAGTAGGAGCGCGTAGCGCTAGCCTAGAATATATTAGTAGAGCCTAGGCGAAAACTAGTAAAAACCTAAACTTATAGTCTAGTCGATATAGTCCTTACTAAGATTAGTATAAGAGATATAGTAAATACGAGGTACTAATACCTATTAATACTAAGTAGACTCTAGCCGAAACTATAAGAAGATCTACTAGTTTTAAAATATAGTTATATTATTAAATTAGCTAGAGTTCTAGTATCGCTAGATATAATAGATATCGATATATAGTAATAAAAAATAAAGAAGAAGAAAGAGAAAGAAGATAAAGATAAGTACTTAGTAGATTAAAGTAAGATTACTACTAATAATAAGGTAGAGGGATAATATTTATTACTTTATCTAAGAGATAATAGGATAAAGTAATATCGTACTATTATTCGTAGACTCTACTATCTTACTATTAGCCCTATAGATATTATTATAGATATAAAGTAATAAAAGGATTAAGAAGTAAAGAAAAGCTTTACTAAATAAAGATAATAAGATTATAGATAGAGATAAAGTAATAGTAGGCCTAGAAAGAATAGATAGATAATATAATAATATATCGCTATTTAGAATAAGATTAATAATAATTCGAAGGAATAATAATAGGAAGAGAGAATAGGAATAGAATAAGATTACGAGTTATATAAACTTTACTATAAGGACTATTAGATAGTAACTAGATATAGCGAAGAGGCCTACGAAGGGAAGAGATAATATAAAGAGTTAGATCCTAGACTTAGTACTAGCCTAATACCTTAGACCTATATATATAGCTTAGTACTTCTATAGCCTTATATACTACTCCTTTTCTTATAGTTCCTATTAGAGAGGACCTTCCTTTCTTATCGAACCTATTAAATACTCCTTTAAGTCTTAGTATATATATTACTTACCTATAATATCTCGTCTAAATATTTTTATAATTATCTCTTTAATCTACTTAATCTATTTATCTCTTATACTTCTAAAGAATAACGATACTTTACTATAGTTAATTAACTTTCTCGTTACTACTCTATACTCTTATATCTTTAGCTATCGTTCTATAAAGGCCTTCGTTACTAATAGTAATCTAAGTCGTTCTTATATATCTAGAGGCTATACTACTAGTAACTCGTTTATCTTATTAAGAATACTAATAATACTATCTATTAACTTACTTATTTACGTCTATAAGATCTTCTACTTCTTCTCTTTCTCTTTATATACTAGGTTAATAGTAGTATACTTTCTTAATAATAAGTTAAGCGTACCTTCTATAGCTAGATTAATACTATTATAATCTTCGAAAGTAGCTAAGCTATATATATACTTATCTATAGTAGTAGTCTCTTAGAATAGGCTCTCTAACTACTTCTAATACTATAGAGGTTTAGATCTAAACTTACTATACTTCCTTATATAAGTAGATATAGTATAGAAGGCTTCTATAGTAGTAGGCGTAGTAATTAGAAGGCTAGTTACTTTATTTTCTTCCTATCTAGATATTTTATAAATCGACTTCTATATCTTCTAATCTATCTATAAAGTATTCTTCTTAGTTATTATCTTTTCTTTACTAACCTTTACTTTTTAATCTTTAGGCGCTATCTTTAATACTTTATCTACTATACGCGTTATAGCTACTAGCTTAAAGCTACCTTTAAGATCTCTCTATAAGTTAGCTAAGCTCTAAATAAGTAAGTTAAAAAGCGCTATTATTATTAAGTCTATCTATATAAGAGTATTACTATTCGGATCTAGAGTCGCTAATCTACTACTTCTTCGACCTATACTATTAAATAAGATAGTCGATATAGATAAAGATATATCTAGTAATATAGGCTTATTCTATAGTATATCTATTTAAGAGTTAATTTAAGAAAGAGGTAATAATATATTAGTTACGATAGGAGATAATAATTCTACTAGACTAGACGGCTATTACTAAGTATTAAATAGTATAGAATTAGCCTAGAATTATACTAACTTATACTAGAAGAGAATATTATTAAATAGGCTATTATTTTTAGTTAAGAAATTAGATAAGTCTATAGTTCTATACTATACTATAGCGATAGTAATACTCGAGAAGTCTTCGAAATAGCTATATTCTAACTTCTAAGCTAGGCTCTATAGAGGCTTATATAACTAGTCTTATAATATAAGATATTAGATATAGAATAGGCTCTATATATCGTATAATAAGAGCGCCGAGTTTAATACGATATATTGTAGACACTAAACACGATAGTGCGGCGCTATAATAACATGATCTACAACACGATATTTGGACGACAGAACGGGACCTAGGAGAGGGACTGCCGTGAAACGGTGCAAGATCTGGCAGCGGAGGCTAGAACGCGGGCGGCAATCTCAGGCTTGCGTGAATGACGTTACCGTGCACGCGACAATTCCAGGGTCAGGATTCTTGACTGGCGAGGATTGGTGTGTGGGTGGCATTCGCCATCGCGGCCACTGACTTTGAGCAACGGCCGGAGGTAGTGCGCTCTCTTGCAGCTGCTATTCTAATCACCACCTTCGCCCTCTGGTGCTCCCAAATCACACATCTCAGCTGTGCGACTGCACTGGCGGCCTGGTCGTCGCAACACTCGCTGTCCTGCTCTGAAAGAAGAGGCCGCTGCAGAGGCCGCTGCATTCCTTGCGCAAAGCAAATCCGATCTCTGCTTTGACGTCACCAAGGCCGACCTGTGACCGCACCTGGACCTCAGCCACCGCTGCCCACTCACTGCCTGAGTCTGCGCCGGAGCCTGAGTCTGAGCCTAGCATTTCTACGCCTGAGCCTGAGCATGTCGAGGGATTGGCAATTAGTCTAGATTTCTGGGCCCGGATAATGCTCAGAACTCGTCACAGGCCTGTGGCGCGTGGACTCTCGACATCACTCGCCAGCCCTGACTACTCAATCATCAATCAATAATAATCAATACGAACGCCTGTGCTACAGCAGCAGTCACAGGGCCCTTCGCCCCTCGCCTCGCCCCAACGACATCATGACCGAGACAGCGACCTCGCCGCGATATCAGCAGTCGCAGCGCCCGTCTCAGCGACCGACCACAACTCCCTCGACAAATCCCGCCATGACGCCTTTTCTCTCCCCACGTATGAGCAGTCCACAACGACGTCAGGCGCCGCAAACTCCTTCACCCAACTATTTTGGCTTTCAAACAGACGGCAGCTCTTTCCTCAGCGATACGCCCAATCATGCCAAGAATAATTGGAGTCCTCCCTCCTCGACTGTGCGCTCGACTGCCGCCGTATCACCCAGCGTAGTCCCGCTCGACCAATCTCCAGAATATGAAGCATTCAGGAAACAGTCTGAGAGCAGCAAGACATGCAATTTGGGTGGTTTGAACAATTTCAAGATGACTATGCCCGGGTCGAGTACACCATCTTCGCGGCCAAGCCATGACAGGACGTCTAGTCGCTCGTCCTTGCACAAGGCTTCCAAGTCCGGCGCGACACCTCGAGATATACCCACCGCATCACATCGAAACATGCTTGATACATCACATGGCTTGTCTCGTTCACCGAAGCGAGTGCTGAGTCCTGGCTCCAAGACAGAAAGTAGACGGCGCGGATCACCACCGACCTATGATGGCGTCACAGGTCAAGCTCAGACCGAGTCACCTCAGACTGAGTCGCCAAAGTCTGCAGTATCTGAGCACCAACGATTCCAATTGCCTCTCGACAATCTCACTGCTTCGTATAATGCTACCAAGGCACGTGCGGAAACAATACCTGTTACCTCAGACAGCGATGATAGGCTCATGGTGCCGCCCCAGCATGTCGTCAATCTCATCAATTCCAAGGGTGATAACATACTATTACTGGACTTACGTGTACAGACACAGTACGCACATTCACATATCATGACAGCACTAAACTTGTGCATACCGACTACATTACTCAAGCGACCGTCATTCAATGTTCAGAAATTGGCCGACACTTTCAAGGATGAAAGCCAGCGAGCACGATTCGAGAATTGGCGCAAGAGCAGTCACATTATCGTTTACGATGGCAACTCATCACTGCTGAAAGACGCCACCATCTGCATGAATACCATCAAGAAATTCCAAGGTGAAGGTTTCGGTGGAACGCTCTTCATCATTCGGGGTGGATTTAATGAATTTGCTAAGAACTTCTCGGCTTATGTCGAGAGTGGTGTAGATGCTTCGCCGGATGGAGCAGCAGCAAACGGCGTCGACAACGACGGACCTAAAGTCGCACCTGTGATTGGCGGCTGCCCGATGCCTTCTACTGACAAGCCAGCGAATCCATTTTTTGGGAACATCAGGCAAAATATGGACCTCATCGGCGGTGTCGGTCAAATACCTATCAAGCACCCTAACAAGGAGACCAAGTCGGCTGAAGAAGAATACCCCGTCTGGCTCAAGTCTGCTGCCGAGGAGCGAGACCAGGGCAAGAAAGTGTCGCAAAGATTTGAGCAGATCGAAAGACGGGAAAAGAAGCGAATGGAAGATGCACTTTCAGGCAAAGTATCGTGGGGAACGCCGAAGCAGGAAACCGGTGGCTCTGTCCGCATTGCTGGTCTCGAGAAGGGCAACAAGAATCGATACAACAATATCTGGCCATTCGAGCACTCTCGAGTAAAGCTGCAAGGCGTGCCAAGCCACGGCTGTGACTACTTCAATGCAAGCCACATCAAAGCCGCTTGGAGCAACAAGCGTTACATCTCGACTCAAGCACCGATTCCTGGCACATTCAACGACTTCTGGAACGTGGTCTGGCAGCAAGATGTGCGAGTGATCGTTATGCTTACAGCAGAGAAGGAAGGCGCGCAAGTGAAGGCACATAACTACTGGGACGAGAAGCAGTATGGAAGTATTCATCTGGAATTTCTTTCCGAGAAGCGCGCATCGCTCGAGCCTTCACGGATTAAGCGACATCAGAAGCGACCTTCGGCGGTTAAGCGCCACTCCACGAACTCTTCGAATCCACAAGTGCCACTCGCAACACTAGACAGTAAGGAGGAGAAAGGTGGCGACCAGCCTTATGTGATAGTACGCAAGTTTCTAGTTCGCCACGATCGATTTGCCTTCGAGCCGCAACGCGAGGTCACACAATTGCAATACTCCAACTGGCCAGACTTCGGCGCGCCCGCTCATCCTGCACACTTGCTTGGACTCGTGGAGCAGACTAATGCTGTGGTACGAGCCAACAATAAGACGAACTCTACCGAACCTGAGCCACCGAACAAACGACCTGTTCTTGTACATTGCAGCGCTGGGTGCGGCCGTACAGGTACTTTCTGTACGGTTGACTCCGTGATTGACATGCTCAAGCGTCAGCACATATCGAGGAACTCACGACAGGGCACACCGATGGACATTGACAAGTCACCGCCACGCAAGGAGAGCGGTGGTTTCTTTGCCTCTCAATCGCAGTACCAGGAGAACAGCGAAGCCATTGACGGCCCTTGGACGCACAAAGATGACCTCGACCTGGTCGAAAAGACTGTAGAAGACTTTCGACACCAACGCATCAGCATGGTGCAAAGTCTCAGACAATACGTGCTCTGCTATGAAAGTATCATGGAATGGCTCGTGCAGGAAAGAGAGTCGGCCAAGTCGGCTACGAATTGACTTGTATTGAAGAGACGAAACATATTCTTGGATGGGCGGGAGTCTTGTGAACGACAGCGCAAGCGCACGGCGTTGGAACATTGCCGGGATTGCATAGATGCCTTGGCATAAATATTGATACAGACGACAGCATACTAGAGTGAAGTCGCGAAACGAAAGGGAAAGGTGCGGACGGAATGGACATTTGGGTGGGTCGCATGTCCTGAGTTTGAAGAAGAAGCATTTTCGGTCAGACCTGAGAGATACTATCTACTATCACTTCCAATGCACTGATTGGATGTTCCCTTGATACATTCTGCCCTTGTCAGTCTTCACCATGTGCGGTATGATATCAAATGTGTGCGTTTCAGCTTCCCGTTGTGATCGATGAAATATGCTGCCGCACCCACCTTGGTCCCAACTTCGCAGGCGGAAATGATCATAGCTTAGGGTAATTCTTGGCGGACGGCGATGTTACGGAAATGTTCTGATCGCTCTGATACTTACGTGGCTGACTTGAAAGACTATTCGATAATTGTTTGCGACTTTTGGCGGTATCAGGAGTCTATTTGCGATGTCGGGAACGTCAAATATGAATTCGACAGATTTGAAATTTGGGGAATTCATGAACCTGTGTGACCAACGCCATTGATAGGAGTCAAGATGCTGAGTGTGAGATTCGTCAGAGCTAGACGAACTCGAGGTAATATGTGGAATGAAGTCAGAATTGGTATCATAGAGGAAGACTCTTGTTGCAGTCCTAGAAAAGCATATATGTCGTGGAATTGGCGTCAGTGAATGAGAGCGCAGGAGACCTTCGCCTGCATTTCATCAATGCAATGATCTAAAGATCTCGAAGCCCTTGAAGTGCCTCTCATCTCACACTCATCGAAAGACCTCCAAGATCAATCTCCTCCCTCCTTCTCCTAAACCTCAACACAGTCTTCGGATCAACACTGTTCACCCCCTCAAACCTCAAAGGCTTCACAAACCCCACCTCCGGCTCAAAATCCCACTCATACTTCAACAATAAGAAACACATGGCGATTTTAATCTCATTCGCAACAAAGAACCTTCCCGGACAAGCATGTTCTCCCATTCCGAAACCATTATGTTCCGAACTCGTACTCACATAACTCCACTTTCCTCCTTCTTGTCCCTTTCTGATGAAGCGATATGGATCGAATTTCTGGGGTTCGGGATAGATAGCTGGATCCCAGAATTTCGATTCTAGAACTATTCGAGTTCCGGCGGGGATTTTATGGCCGGAGGAGAGGATGAGTGGGGAGGTGAGGTAGCGGATGATTGAGGTTCGGCCTCGGTCGTGACGTTGAGATTCTTTGAGGAAGGAGTCGAGGAGGTGGAGTTTGTAGAGGGAGGTTTTGGCCCAGCCGGATCTATTGGGAATTCAGCGGGTGTCTCGGTTCCGCTACAGGAGAGCATTTACTTACTCAGACAGGACTGCAATCATTTCTTTCCGTAAAGGCTCAAAGTATTCGGGATGCAAGCATAGATGCTGCAGTGCCACGCAAGTTGCTTCGGATGTCGTATGAATAGCCGCGACAGTAAGACTGAGTTGCGCATCGACCAAGTCCTTAATGCTCATCGTTCCATTGGTATACTCCACAAACCAAGCAATAGCATCCGCCTTCTTCGCTGGCTTCTTCCCAGCAGCAAGAGCTTTTCTTGCTTCAGCATCTCTTCTCGCGACCTCGTCACTGATCAGACTGGTCACATTCCTGTATTCCTTCCTGATCTCAGTACAGGACTTCGTGAACCAGTACTGTATCGGACGAATCCAGGTCGAAATCTTCCGAAGCTCTCTCTGGACGCTAAAGATATGCACTGTGTAGCCCTTGGCGATGTCGAGCCAGCGTTGATCTCTACACAGTGGCTTCCCCATGAATACTCGTGACGAAAGTCGAGCGACCATCTGCAAGGCATCGGATTTGATCTTTGTTGTCCGCCATTCCTCATTCTCGCCAAAGATGTCGTGGATTGAATCAGCAGCCTCCTCGACCAGATCTTCAGTGATTATTCCAAGAGACTGTGTGAGTTTGGTCCGGACCACTTCTGGAACGATTTTGGGGTTGTTGAATGAGAATGCCATTCCTTCAAATCCTGGGTATTCGAGCATGAAATCTGGTCTCAACGCCTCTGTCAAACTCGTAGCCTTGTTCTTTGAGACCTCTTCCAAGTAACGTGCTCTGAGGATGACTTTTGGCCCAGTGCCCGTCATGACCTGGAACGGTTCGTCGCCGCATTGTTCGAAACCCTTTTGCAGGACTTTCTCTGCATGTTTGATCCAGCTGTCCTTTGCATTGAGCCCGTCAAGTGCGATTAATGGCAGCCCAGGAAGTGGTCGACTCTGGCGCCAGCTTTTGTATAGCTCCTTTGGTATGTATATGATTACTGCAATGACCAGGGCTGCGAGCAAGAAGTGATACGGTTGGAGGTGAAGTGTGAGTAATATTGACTCCATGGCTGGGTCTCGCGGCGGTCGTCGAAAACCAGTGAGATGAATGCTATGATAGAGCGACGGAGGATGAAGCTCTGCTCGCAATCTGAAATGCTTAGAGAAGGTGTTGGGGTATCACATATACAGTTCTGAAGTAGTGGTGGTTTCCCAAAGATGACTTTCCTCGCGTTCGTATTGCTCGTATACTCGAGACGACAAACGAGTATGTGGCCTGTATGTCGGACAGCTGGGCTCCAAGGATCGGCGCTGTCTTGTGAGACAGGTACAATAGGTCAGAGCTTTTTTTCTTCTATGTCGTCGCAGCCTAAGTTTACGAAGTGCTCGGAAAGCGTTACCAGAGGTCTGATCTGTGGATAAGGTTGTGCAGAACCGAATCTTCGGCGCCAAGTGTGCAGTGAAGCTCCGCAAGCGAGCATGAGGGTACGTCGACACTCGCAACATTCACTGGAAGAAACACAGAGCAGCGAAAACGCTTTGGAGCGTGTATGGCCGGAAGCGTCATAAAAACATTCGACAGGTTCTGCTGAAATGCACCAACGAATACATTTGGACCCTTTGTCAGACCAGGAGGATTAGGTGCTAGGGTGTAAAGCTTACGACGCTGACTGATGTTCTGACTTGTGGTAGCCGCACCAGGTTCTGCCATCGTACGCCGCACAGCCTCAGTAACGATGTGCGATGTCCTTGGATCCACGAACGACATAGATTCAGGGAGCATCCGTACAAATGTTTGCGAACGGAATGGACCGGGTTCGTCTTATTCAGTCCCTCGGCGTGATAAGGTGAATGCGTAAAGAGGGGAGTTTCAAAGGCCACAATGATCCCATCGAGCTCAGACTGAAGGTCGATTTGCTACCTCGCACGACTTGCTGAAATTTGAAACGCGTACAGCGTACCACAAGAGCCGCTGGACCCCTGTAGGAGGTCATTGTGAGCTTGGCCAAACTTGGGCTGAATCGCGCATCTTTTGAGACCATGTGCTCTCTTGCTTATGTCGTCGCAGCTCTTGAGCTTCGAGGAAGACTTATCTTTCCACACCGAGGGCGTCCACAGGGGCGAGACATCGTCTGGCGGATGAAGGCATTGGAGCCTTTCTAAGACGATCGATATGTTGGCGACACGCGTCTCGATCGCGCGGTGATCATGGTGCCAAGTTACTCAGCCAATACTGCGAACAGATTTGGATTCTGTTGGTGGAGTAGATGAATCGTAGCTTGCGACTCACGTTTGAAGAGATGCAGTGGGTAGATGACCAATCTTGCTCCTGTTCCGAGTGCGTAGCTTTGAATGTCGGTAGAGGTTCATGATCCCGAGCGCCAGGATAAGCTTCAGCCAGAACGGGTCATCTTCGGGCGATCTTGTCTTAGGCACATATACGCTGCCCTTTCGCCATCGTCCAATCACAAGCACTTATTTCTTGTGCACACGCCCGCTTGGCGTAAGTGATCTGTTGCTCCGCTTGCTTAAGCGGTTTGCTGACTTTCTCCGCAGTTAGTGGTACAGTCAGTACAGCCTGAACTTCGCTCTCTTGAGTTTAATTAATGTCCGATCAGGCGTCTCACTCGTACACAAACGACATGAGAAGATCCTCGGTTCGATTCCGAGAGGTGCGTTCTGCGGTTATCATGGTGTTGTTGTTCTTGTTCTGACTTCCTTCCAGTGGGCACTTTCCCAAATCTTCCTTTTTGGATTTTTTTCTTTTGCCTCCGAGGACACTTGTACTCAACCGCGGACAAGTCGACTCTCCACGAATGTTGCAGCACCAAGCTTTTGCTTCTATGTGTATGCTTGATTGCTGACATACAGCCTGGTTCGATGAACATGGAAGCCCTTCGTCCTGGATGAGCTCACAAGCAAGACACGAATCTTTTGCTGGTCCATGGACCTCCAGCTTTCTGCGCACGCTATGAGCTCTGCTGAGTATTCTTTTTTCCATTCGGGCAGAGCGTTTGTTGCAGTTGAAAAGCAAATGTAAAGTGGTCCGGAACACTCCATTGCAAGGTCGTATAGGTCCCTGGGACTCGTCCAGCGTTGGAACATCTGCAATCCTGATTCCGACAGCGCAAATGCAATTCAGAATGTACAAACTCGATATGACCGTACTGCGATGTAGCTTGGTCCAGAGAAACACATTCACATGGCGGTGGTGGCCCGCAGCCCGGGATGCTGGAGAGGACGTGAAGTCGGATAAATCCGCCGCTAAAGGTCAAAGGTGAAAGAGAAGGAAGGCACGGTACCTCGTAATCACAACTTTGCAACGGACGGGCTCGAGTTGAAATGTATCAACCTCAACGGCACTCTGCATGGAATGGCATACATCTGCATGGATCCATGAGGCAGAAGACGCTGCCCTCTGCTCAACGTCGCCCGCAGTCAACACAAGGCCCCTTCGGCGAGAGCACTTGAAACCTCAGATCGCGTCGGGAGATTCATCAATGGATAGGACTATGCTGTCATTGCTATGGCGCAACGACCAGACTTTTTCAGACTGAGTGATACTGTCAATCAACACTGCAGTCTCTATCACCAGCGCCCTGGAGTCTGACTGCACCCGCGAGTCATCATGCGAGGATTCACGGCCTGCGAGGCAAGAGGCGACTGGCTTGATATTTGTGGAATCATTGATGGTGAGCTCGCATTGCTCCAAAACCGGCAGCGCTGGTCGCCTTACCCGAGCCGGAAGGAGGCCTTGCGAAACTCTTGTTCTCTGGTCCAGGTCTGCTCACAGGGACGTGCGATATGTCTCACTGATCGAGGCATTCATGGACTGAGAAAAGGGCTCGCTTCGCGATGTGTCTCCTTTGCATGCATTTGCGTCTTCATTCTCGACGCTGCCACCGAGCTGTCGGTTGAAGCCATGGGTGTCTTCTAGAACATCGAGTTTCCCAGGACCTTGCAGCTGCATATGCATGAGCCCGAAAGGTCCGGGGAGCCTTGTGTGCGTGCCGTGTGTCGGCAAGAATTATGGGTCTTGCCACGCTTTTGTGCTACCAACTGATGCCCACGCGTGGCCCAAACGGGAAATTGACCAGGATCCTTGACAATTTCTGGCTCTGCGATATTGCTTTCGCCCGCGATGACCTTCTCATCCGTCTTCCCCTTGAGCGAAGAAGGATTTACATCCCTTTACATTGTTGTGGCTTTCCAATACCCAAATTAGCCTTGTGGACTTGTCTCATCCAAGCTTATGGACGCAAGGGACGGACTTCAGCCTCGCAATGGCACCACAGGCTCTGGCGACGGCACAAGTACAAGGCTTCTTCGTGTACGATCAATAGACCACTCGGCTTGACCGGGTCACTACACACGTGCGAATTGATGGGGCTCAGATACCTTTTTCACGCTTCGCAGGCGACCATCGATCGCTGACATGAAGCACTTCCGTCCAATGCCTTCTGTTTCGAGATGGTGTGCTCCAGAGCGTCTTTTCAACCGAAGCCACGCCGCCTCAAATTGATCATGGAGTGGTATAGCAGCCACCTGAACGAGCATCAACGAACCTAGATTTCTTGAAGAACGCCATCATGAGTAATTCGAGAATGAATCGCTCGCTTCAAGAGTGGACATGGCGTGCCAAGTCTGGACTTCCAGCTGGTATGGCTTGCACATTTTTCGCAAGCATTGTGATAAATGGTAGCAGTGCTCCTCGACCATGTGCTCCATGTTCGATTCGTGGGGCCTTTTGATTCAAGACACTCGTTTGACACTGAAAGTCACAGGCGATCGGGGATAGTTGCTTATACAGCTTTTCAGATCTGTCGTTTTGAAGAAAGAACAGATTTCCATCTTCGAGCGAGGAAAACACCGCTTCCACGATGACTTTCTTTGAGAAACTTGGGACCTTATTTTGGGAGCAAGCCGCTCGTCACTCAAAGTCATCGGCATCGACAAAATTTGGCGCCAGTGATCAAGCACGTACGTCTTCAGCACCAACAATGACAATTGAACATGCTTCATCACGATCAACCATGTCACCGGCCACGAGTGCTGGAAATTCTCAGCATGACATATCTACGTCAAAATGGTTCTTTAGCGATGATCGCTCCGGCGATGAAACTGTACCCAAAAACGGGCTCTCCCCAAAGATCGAGCTCCACACGGAGCATCCAGCACAATGTTCCAATCAAGCTCGCACGCCGACAATGTTCCAGTCGGAGGTCTTCTTCGACATTCCACAGCGGAAACCACTGAAGCTCAATCCAGTAAAGGCCATGTTCAATGTCATTCTGGCCTTTGGTCTCATTGGCGCCTTGATCGCCGGCTACGCAATTGGCCTTCGGGTGTTTGATCTTGGAATCACTTCGATTGGTCTTTACGGAACGATCCTTCTTTCCGAATACTTTGTTCAAGTCGTTTGCGCGATCTCCAATCGCTTTGATGTCAATAGGATTGCCACTCGGCTGAAGGAAAGAAAGGATGAGGCCAATGCCACGATCGAGTGCGAAAAGGGAGAAATGAACAACTCGTCATGTCTCATGAACCCAGGTAGCGAGGTCTCCATAGCTGTGGTCGGCTATCGCGAAGATGAGCAAGCTTGGCGACATTGTCTGCGCAGTCTACAGACGCAGAAACTGGCGCCCAAATGCGTTATCGGCGTTGTAGACGGCAATGAGGAGCCAGATTTGAGCATGGCAGAAGCCTTTGTCAGCGAGTTCAGATCTTACAACGCACCGCTCATCGACCTTCCTATCTTGCTTTCGGACTTACACCGCGATACTTATTTCAACAACATAACTCAGGACACTCGATCACACATTATCAAGTTCTGGCATTACCTCGCCGGAAAGGGTCGACCGGGCCATGCGGCAGCGCTCTCTCTTGCCAGACAAGCCGTAGTCGACCAAGTGGCCGAATGGAATGACAGGTGGAACATCGAAAAGCTCGAGGCTGTTTGCTTCAGTCAACCACATGGACACAAACGGACGGCGATGTTTACAGCATTTGCGATGAGCATGTATGCTGTGCGTACCAGAGACGCCATTTTCACGACCGACTCGGACACTTTGGTCCAAGACAACGCTCTCGATGAAATGCTAGCACTACTCCGCTCTGCCCCAGATATCGGTGGTGTGACTGCAGATGTCAAGATCTGGAATCGCGCAGAAGGCCTTCTCACGCGACTTTGTGCTGCACGGTATTGGTTCGCTTTTAACATTGAGCGAGCGTGTCAATCAATGTGGCGATGTGTCGGTTGCCTGTCAGGCCCCATGAGCATGTATCGCACCTCTGATCTCGAGACAATTCTTGGGCCCTGGAATCTCCAGACCTTTGGTAACAAGCCGACGACATTCGGAGACGATCGTCACCTGACGAATCAGTTGCTCGCTCATGGGTTGAAGACACGCTACACTCACAGAACTTGGTGCGACAGCGAATCTCCCACAACTTTCGTGCGTTGGGTTGCTCAGCAGACCAGATGGAGCAAGTCATTCTTTCGAGAAGCGTTCTGGTTCCCAGCAAGTTTCGCATATCAAAGTCCTTGGATGCTTGTGGAGATGACCATACAAACATTGTATCCCTTCATCCTCGTTGCCACAGCATTTCACCTCATCTTCGACACTTCGGATGAGAATAAGTGGCGAGCCTTGATATGGCTTGTAACAATGTTCGGCATTGCTCTCTTCAAATGTCTGGTGGCCTTGTTCATCTGTTGGGATCCATGGCTACTATTGTTCGCATGCTACGGCTTCATTTACTTCTTCGGCCTCCTACCCTCAAAGATCTGGGCATTATTTACCATGAATCAGACCGGATGGGGCACTTCCGCACGTTCCTCTGCTGAAAGAAAGCGAGGACAATCCTTTCTTCAGCGCTCATTCCACGTTGGGCATCTCGTCGTCTGGTATTCGGCTATCTTTGTCGGCATAGGATTCTTCATCTACAAATTGTTGGACAATGCACTTTTCTTCCTCATTGGTGTCGCGGCGGTTCTGGCAAGCATGTTCTTGTACTGGGATCCCAATTGGATTGCGACACCAAAGATAAAGATCATGGGATGGTTCAAGAAGAGAAAATCGAGCAGCGCTGACCCCGAGACCTCGTTGGTCTTCATGGTTGACGATTCGAGTCTTCCTGAGAAATCAAAGCCTGCGCATACATTCGAAAAAGCCAAGAAATATCTCGTTAATGTAAGTGCTGAGAGTGTCGATTCCAAGATGACGCCGGCTATGTCAATGAAAGATTCGAGGGAGACGATTGATGCTCCGCCAAGAGTTTTCATACTACCTTGACGAGCGAATTTATTGATACTCTTATAAAAGCAAATAATATCAAATGCCATTCTTCGCGACATTGGTCTTGTATCTCACTCTATGACTTCAGCTCAGATCTGTACACTCAAGGATTGGGAGATTTGACGATATTGGCAAGCAATGTGGCATGATAGCACATGTCTACAAGGTGTGGTCCGTCTTTGCCATTTCTTGTTTAAATTTGGATCAAGCCACAGATGATGGCGACTTGCGCAGATGGACAAGTTCGCTCGCAGAAACCCCTTGCGCCTGCAACGGTCCCAAAAGAGTACTGGGGGCAGACGCTGTGTAATTCGACTGTGCCGAATACACAACCCAAGGCATCTCTGGCTAAGAAAGGACTCCGAGAAAAAAGCCACTACCTGAGCCACACGACAAAAAGGTAGCACATCATAAGCCATCCGAGAGCCCCGTTGTGTGTTCGAGACCCGGCATTTATGTGAGTTACTGATGGCGAACCGGGCGCAGTACCTCCTTGAGGCGCTGTGGTGGGGCTCATGCTGCTCGTAATCGTGCCATCAGCAATAAGACATGCAGATGAGCTGCGTTCGCACGCAAGTGTAGGCGCATTCGTGTTGTTGTATGTCGCTTGGAGAAAAGACACCGTCATCGTGGTGTTCTGTCGCGGCGGTCCAAGCGAGTATCTTGGATCGCCATTCGACCAATGATTCAGGGCTATGCGGCCAGGGGCTTGGGGCACATTCACTGTGATGTTCTTCGGGTGATTCGAACCGATGCCGAAATGTACGATGTCAGGAAGCCATGTCCAGGACCACTCATGGAAATCTTCGCGGAAGCTTTCGTCTGTGCCAGTCCATCGTTCTTGCTGATATGTGCTGCTTTCCGGATTACCGCTGGGTGAATATATCTGTGGCTTCACAGTATATAGTAACGCCGGGTCTGTCCAGGCGCTGAGGTATTCGATGTCGATTTCTGAGCTGTCATTCTTGTAGCTGTAGAAAGCTGCAACCGTGCCGGGCTCATTGCCAACGCGAACTCGCGCACGATACGATCCATAGAAGAACGATGTCTCCTTGGTGATTATCTGAGCGCAAGGTACATTTCTGCCATCTGTAGAAGGCGAAACCGTGAGGTCAAGTCCAGCACTAGAATACTGCAACTGGCCCGCTGAATAATTTCGAATGTACGGTGCGTCGGGTTGGACTACGTCGTAGCTCGCAGTTACGAAAAGGTCCTCCAGTTGCTGATTTGTAGCGGACGTGAGGTTCACTACGAGCAGATTGGTGAAGATGCTGCGGGTGGGATCTTTCAAGTCAATGAACCCACAGTCGCAATCGGGAAGCTTTGATGCCATTGATATTGTAATGAAGTTGTTACTCACACATCTGCATCTATTACAGCCATTGTAAGAGCGAATGAGCATGAAATGTCAGCCTAGCACCAAGACGGTGACGCGAGAGCTTTGATGTTGACGCCACCGCCACAAGGAGTACAAGACCCATTGGACTTCGACAAAACGAGCTTATAGATGACTCTCCTAACATTTGGGGCGTCAAGTGAGTGCCACAAAGTGAACAAAGCCTCGTCGTGTGGAAAGGCGTCGGTTTTGCGTCAATCAAAGCGTGACAGCCATGCCAGTCGTGTTGGCGTCCGTTCGTTTACTGATCGGTTCAATCGGGCTGGGAAAGCTGTTTCCCGCAGAACTTCGTGGCACTCTCCTGTATACGAGTCCGTGAGAAAGTAATGCTTGTTCAAGGGGAGGAGCTTGCGATCCAAATTCTCGAAGGTTACGGAGAGAGAAGGATGAAATGGCAACCGGGCTGTCGGACCGACATTTCCGGTGCCTCTGATCCTTGCTGTGATCCTGGTCCGTTTGGAAATTGCTATGTACGATAGAACCACTGCGTCTTTCTTGACTTCATGGTCTCGTGTATATTTGTCTGTGATGATGAATATCGTGTCCAAAGCGCTCGCGATGCCTCTTCGTCTCGGAAGCCATCTTCCCAGAATACACCAGCAAGTCCGAGTCTGCCCTACCGAATGCCTCCGGGGAGGGACTCTGAGACGGCGAGCCTGTCCAGGTATTATGGAATCGTGTTCATTACCCGTCCATCATTCAAACCAGATCTCGGTGGTCTACGGAGACACTGGAGTCGTTCTCAGGGAGTGCTATGGCGCGGTCCGCGTGTCGAGCCTCTTGAATCATCTTGCTATGCTGTTGTCTCCTGAAGCCGAAATCCGGCTGATTTGCCTTTGATACCAAGAATGTCCGCTGAAGCAGACTGAGGTTGGGCAGAGTGACGGAGAACGGAATCACAAAGCTGCTGTATGAACAACACTTCTGTGATCTACACCAGCGGCCTGCGTCGTGCTATTCTAATGGCTGAACTCTATATCTCACTAGCCTCGCGTCCAGAACATTGTGCCTCGGCGTCATGTGCATTGTCTGCTACTCCTCTGGAACTGCTTGAGTTCATGCACAACAACAAAGCTGGATTCGTGACACACTTGGCATTCTTCAGGTCGCACATCCCTTGCGCGATAGGGCTATGCAAGATGGTGGTGGTACTGAGCTTCGAAACTTGAGAAGTCCATCGTCTTCGAGGTCAGCAACAACGAAGATGGCCAGCGCCGACCAAGACAACGCGCCTTCGAGCATGACCATAGTTGGGGAGAAGGAGTCTTCAACTGAGGCAGGACAAGCAGTTCTCCCACAATGGACCACCTCGGGAAAGGCCAAGTCGCGCTTCATTGATGGGCTTTGGGTTGCCATGAACACGATCGCTACAATTGTTATTGTCTTCATGAACAAGTAGTGGGTCAAAAGAAGTCTCTCAATACCAAGTTGCAGACGCTCACAGTTCATATAGCACACTCAGCGATCCCCAACTTCGCAAATCACAAATCCTAATAGCAATCTGGCACTTCGCAGCAACTTTCTTGGTCCTACTCTCAGCAACCTACCGGAAATGGCGTCTATTCACAGCAGTCCGTCTCCCAATCCTCAAAGTCCTGCCACTGAGTGCCTTCTTCGCTGGCTTCCTTGTCCTGAACAATTTGAGTTTGGCAAACAATCCAGTTGGCTTCTACCAGCTCTCGAAAATCCTGACGACCCCTTGCGTGGTTCTGGTCAACTTCGTATTATTTCGAAAATACATCTCTCAGGACAAGCTGATTGCAGTCCTGGTTACGTGTGTTGGCGTAGGTCTGGTTAGCGTGCAGTCGTTCAAAAGTAATCTTTTTGGGACTGTGATAGCATGTGCTGCATTTACGACTACAGCTTGCTATCAGATCTGGATTGGCAAGAAGATGGAGGATTTGGATGTTGATGCGCCGCAGCTGCTCCTGAATCAGTGTGCGACAGCAGTGTGGATATTGATCCCGGTCTCCTATGCCTTTGACGTCTTTCCGGACTTCTGTAAGTCTATCGCGATCTGCTCAGTTGTCAACTGGGACTAACATTTGCACGATTCGCAGCAAAGATTCCAGCTCAGACCCTTATGTTCCTCTTTGGAGGTGGCATCATGGCCAGCTTCCTCAATCTATCGCAGTTCATGATCATTGGACGAACATCTGCTCTCACTGTGAGTCCACTCCGTACCGGAGCCATTCGTAAAACTCACAGTACTAACAAGCAGTAGTTCAACATTGTGTCCAATGTCAAGATGCTTGCCATTCTTGCATTGGGTTGGTACAGCGAGGGCAAGGTCTTCAGCGCTGTTGACATTGTAGGTGTCATTCTCGCACTGGCTGGAGCATGGCAATATGCTAGGAAAAGTTGATAGACCAGGATACCATGACACTGCATTCCACAGGCCCAACGATTTTGCCCGCCTGAGACTCGATCACGTCGACTCTCCTTGCTCCTATCCTGCTCCACTCAGCAATAATCTCTCCTCGTAAGCAAGCATCGATGCCCCTTCGGAGCCGTGACAAAGAAAGACACAGGCTTCATATCGTCCTTCGTGAATCCATTCACCCAAGCTGGCCTCAAACCCTGGTTGAAAGTCCTGTAGAAGTTCGCAAGCGCATGTCTCATCTCCAGCATCGCAAAGTGCTGACCGATGCACACTCGACTACCTCCTCCAAAAGGCAAAAAAGCGCTCTGCATATCCTTCGTCGCATAATTCCATCGCGATGGATCAAATCTCTCCGGATCCTGCCAGATCTGTGGCAGATGATGCATTGCATACGCCGGTATGGCGACTGTCGTGCCTCCTGGAATGAAGTGGCCTTCGAAGTGTGCGCCTCCTGTTGGTACCACGCGAGGGAGTCCTTGGCCGACTGGTGGACGAATACGGAGCGTTTCTTTGATCACGTTGTTGAGGAGCGGAAGCTTGATCAGGTGCTCTTCGGTGAAGTGTTGTGGCAGCGTTGCGACTTCTTCGATCAATGCTTTCTCCAGATCGGGATCTTGAGACAGGTACCAGGTAGCATATGTGGCGGTGATGGCGGAAGTATCTGTTCCTGCGATGATACTTGCGGGTTCCATCAGTGTTGTGAATCAAAGAGACTTCTAGAGACTGCTTACTTTGTCATAGCATCTGCTTGAATAGCGGCTTTTGGGAGTGATCCATCTTCGACAGCCGAGAACGCTTTGCTCATGAGCGTTGGCTTGACGTTATCTGGGTCGGCGCGATATGCTTCATGGTACCGTGAAATGCGATCCTCAGCATAGTTTTGCATCCGAGTCAAGCCGGCCGATACCTCGTTCGCGGAGCCAAACATCAGGTAAGCGACCAACTTGCTGAGCATTGGGAACTCGGCTCGAATGAAGCCACGCAAGCCATCGTTCTCCAAATCGAGTATGTACTGTGTTTTCTGGCAGCATGATAGTCAGCAAGATGTGACAATGCCATTTCGACGTGAACTAACTTTGCCACTGTTTAGAGTATCAAAACTCTCCCCAAACGCTGCTTCAGAAACGATGTCGGTTGCCTGGACCCAGCATCAGCATTTATGTGCGACCATCTGTCGTTCGAACTTACCATGAAAGTAAACCACTTCTTCACATCAGTATGACCAGTCGCCTTCAAATCCTCTGCCATCTTCCCAACTGCAACTCTCGTCTTCTCAGCGATGTAAGGTTCCATCTGCTTGATCCAATTCTCAGAGTAATTATGGGCGAGAAGTCTCCTTCGAGTTCCATGAGTTTTTGGATCTCGAATAGTGAAAAGCGCCGTGTCGCCGGATCCCGTAGCAATGCCATACCAAGCAGGTTTATGATATGGACTGCCAATCTGATACACGATCTTGGCTGCAGAGACGGATGCCAGCGACACTTCTCTGAGTCCGATTCGCACGACAGGGCCTGCAAGTTCTTAGGATTTGTCTTGTCGTCCGGGTGGATTGACTATACCGTAACGTTGATGGAGTTCATGTTCATATCGTGCACGCTCACCAGTCATCACAGCCCATTGAAAGCGTAAGTTGGTCCACGTTGAGATCCATGGTCCTGGCAAATGTCGCAATGGGTTGATCAAAGCAGTATATGTCTTCCACTGTTGCCAAAGTCAGCCCCAGCTTGAGAATGGCACAGCAGCAGTGGCTGGAGCAACATGGTCTTACTGATACAAAGGTAATGATCACGATGAGCAGGATAGTAAAGGCCATTGTCGCTCCAAGAAGTGATGAAGATGTCCTGGAGTACGGGAACGTGGCGAGCGCCCACACATTCTTTCCAATGCAGATGATCGCTTGATGTGTCTTCGACAGGTCGTTGTCTTTCTCAGCCGCATGGTCGTGGTCCGAGACACAGATACCCGTGTGCTTGACGTCTGATTGGCATGGCTTGAAAGGATCGAAAGCCAAGTCGGATCCTTCGCACCCATTCGTTAGCCTGCATCATCCGAATACGTTCGGATTCGCTTTTCAATTCACATAAAGAGCTTTGGAGCAGAGACTGGCGAGCTGCAGGCCTTCTCTTGATATCGAAGACAGTGGAATGGAAGGGGTAAGCTTGAACTTGCTCATGCTACTCAATCCACACTCGCGTACTATTGTAATAAGTGCTGGATGGTATTGGCCTACCAGGAGGTAGGCAATGACAAGACATATCCCATAGCATACCTCGTGCAAGGAGAACGAGCCAGGCTATTTCAACCACTTCATCCTCCGGGGGTTCCAGATCACCGTTCATTCTCATGTGCTCTTTCAAGTCCTCGACAAAAGACTTTCTAGTGTACAGCTTCAGAAGACGCAGATGCCTACGTGAGTATTGTCCTCTTGGCCACTCGGACGCTGGTGGTACGTGAGGTCCCTTGCGCTCATCGGCGACAGCCGCCTTTCCCGAGTTCAGTCGATCGATCTCAAAGCTGGCTCTGATAATGTAGGCATCTAGAAGACTGCGGTACGAGAATGGCAGTGATTTCAGCCACTGCGTGGTGCGGTCATGCATATCCTGTAGACGGGCGAGGAACGCTTCACTCTTGCCGTTGCGATGCTGCTCGGCCAAAGTTTGCCATCTCACACGAGGCTCCGAAGTGTCTCGCAAAGTATGCAGACCATCGACGATGTCTTTGATGATTCCATCAGTTTGCTTGAAGTGCTCTGCACTCTCTTGTAGCTTCTGGAAAATGAGCTCGTAGAATGGTCGCTGGAATACTGAGTGTCGGCCGTTCTCGCTGAACCACCCGGAGAACTTAATATTGAACTTGTCCATGCCGGGGACAGTCACAAATGGCATGACAAAGACGATTAAATCATCTGCCACGGCCTTCAGCAGAGGTCTTCTTGGGTTCAACGCTTTCTCGAGAACATCATGTGCTTCGCCACTGAGGCTCAAGGACGCTGCCAGCCTGTCGTGGTCTAGTGTCCCATCGTCTGCGACAAGCTTGATCTCCGGACCGCCCAACGTCCTTGGGATGATGCCACAGATCAGCTTATCGGAGCGCTCTGTGGCCAAGATGTCCAACGGCACCCGCTTGAAGCCGTTCTCAAAGGCGAATGTAAGCACACGGCCAGTCGAATCTGATGTTGAGCTTAATGAACAACCGTTGCCAAAGGCTACCATACCTGACTGCCCACCACCGAAACGGTCCCAGTCCATACCCATGCGTACTGCTAGTATGGCGATCGTGGATACTGTAGATACGGCACGTGGCTTTGATGCTCCTGGACTGAAGTCCCATGAGTGCTCGAATACTCGTAGGATAGGCTCAGATTGTGTGCCAGCTCCCGATGATGGTAGCGGCCATGATGTTTGCTCTGCGGTCCGCACGCACATTTCGCGTAGGAATAAAGACCAAGTCACGTAGTCTGTTGGATTCGGCCGCAAGCCAACTTGGTGGAACTTCGTCGCCTTTCGGAGTTGTTCCCAGATCATGCCTTTTGAAGATCTCGCACAATCAATGGTATCTAGGAACATTGCTGCAATTGCGCTTCGCACATGATCATGGTATCTCATGCGTATCGACAAATTCGGAAAGAACGGAATACGAACAGGTGGTACGGAAGTACAAACAGGCAGGCTCGATGTCGCCTTTTCAGCGTCTTGCGTTTTGGTTCCATCGTCCTTCGACTGCTGCCGAATGGGGTTGTGCTCTTCTAGGGGCAGAATACCAACAAGCTGTTGCAATACGCGTTCTTCTGAGTGCTCGATACAGATAAGTGCAAGCTCATTGTTGCTATTCGGTAGTCGTACAACCCGATAAGCGGGCTCATCTGCTGAGCCAAGCTGTTTCAAATTGGAAAGCCCTATCTCGGGAGTTGAGTAAATTGTCTCGTATCTCAACTCAGTCCAGTGGAATGGCGTACGCGTGAGACGCGACCACGGTCCCAGAAAAGGCTCTCGACATCGGCGTAATCCATCCGAGGTGGAAAAGTATTGCTGTAGGAGCTGGAGGGAAGACACCACCAGAGCAATTAGAGCGACCACCAGTGCGGTCGTAGACAGGCGGTCGCTCTCCTCCATAGCCAAATGTTTCTCAAACAAGCTTGTGGCGTCTTGGTCGAAAAAAGACAAGTTCTGAAGCGAAGGAGATTGGCAATGCTTATCATCAGCTCTCCAGCCTTTGTGCCACCTGCACCACTTCTCCGGCTGCAGTGTAACCATGGTCAGGTGATACGGAAGTGGGACCAAGTTTGTGGCTTTGGACAGAACATCAGCACCGCATCATTCCACGGTGTAATTGTCGCTCTCCAAACATTCACACCAATCGTGAGTCAAAGGCTCCGATTTCTTCACACTTCGTAATGGCTGCTTTGCCATTGTCGAGAGGATTTCTATGTGTTCTTCGGCTAAGTGTGTGGAGCAGGGTGCTGTTTGAGTCGTAGCACACACATGTAGCAAAGCGAGCATAGCCTGCATTGTGTATCTTGCATCATTCCCAGCACAGTGCAGATGGTTATAGTCATAAGGGATGTCGAGAGCATTTAAGAGCTGCTCAAGACTGGGTTGTTGCTGCAGTATCGTGTTGGCAAGCTCCCATGTGTCGACAAGTCCCGCAAAATCAGGAAGAGTCTCAAAATCGATCCCCAATGTCCGCATATGCTCCAAATCGCTGGCCACATTGTGACCAACCAGTATAAGACGTGGCCGAGCAGGTCTACATTGGGCACTCAAGTCGGAGGTCTTGAGCTGCTTGACAATGGTGTCAGGCAAAAGCTCTGGGCTCAGACGCGTGGAAGGCCCAAAGACGAATTTCCTTTCGCCCTTGGATCTGAGTGCAAAATTCAGAGATGTGAGGACTGGTTCACCGTCCGCGTGGTGATCGAACTGCCATGTCGCTAATCTGGTTAGTCCAAATTCGGTGATGCCCCATTGATCGAGGGCTCCTTCGAAATCGATGGCGACGGGTTCATAATCTGCGTCTGCCCGACCAGAGACGAGGCTCTCGAGGATGGCATCCAGTGCGCGCTGGCCGGCTTGAAATTGCTGCTGCAAGAGTGCTTGTTTGAGCAGCCGCTCCTCGATTCTCGAAAAGAAACCCATCGCCTGTGGTAGTATTTCGAGCAAAACCTCATCATCTGGGCGAAATCTGGCCATGTACCTCTTACGATCATGACCCCATTTCTGCCTAAGATGGTCGTGTCAGGGACGTTGTTCACCCACGCCTTCTCCCATTCATGCCTCTTGCGCTGAAGACTACTGTACGTGCGCGCCATATCTGTTCGATGGCAGCCACTGTGAGAAACAGCAGAAGGACTGAATAGCAAATTAATCGTGAGTGAACGCTGAGACCATCGGTGCTGTGCGCTAATTTTGTATGATAGTCGCAGTGTGACCAATGTTGATGAAAGCGCAAAAGTGAGGTCGAGGCGAGCATTATATCCTCGAAGCTTCGAACTTTAAGTTCGTCCTCAGATGACGTAAGCAAACTTTCGGCGCCCATATTGACCATCATGAAACCAGCCATGATCGAGACTCACGAGGCGCACAAGCATCCAAGATAGATTGCACTAGTGCGATGAGTCTCAAGAGAGAATTGCGATTGTGCCCACCAGCAGAATCCGCCCTGCAGAATGGTAAGGCCACAGGATATCGCCAAGCCTCGTCAGTAAGGTCTAATGCTGCTTCGCGACTTCGCTGTCTGCTTCAGCTCGCTTCTGTCTCTCGGATTTCCAGCCTTCGAGTGTGGTGCTTGAGCGGTCGTGGCTCCGTAGTTGCAGTTCTAGGTATCTGCTGTTTCCCTCGAAATTTCAGGTCCCAGCTACTTCCTGCCTGGTTCTCCACTCACCTTCCCTTGCACTCCTAGGCACTTACCTGGTGTTCTCCAATCCCTGAGCATTCATGAAGCTGTAAGAAAGGTGATTATTCATACAAGCAAGAAGCCAGAGTGGTGGAAGGGTAGACACACCGCGATTCGGGATCCGGCGCTTCGGCATGAGGGTTTGAGTCCCTCCTTTGGCATCATCACATTTTTTTGATGCTGGGAACCGAGAGAGGGTGCCTATCCACGCGCTGAAGATTGCATCGCCTGGAAATCGTTCCTTAGGTTGCTGTTCGATTTTGTGTATCTCGTTCGATTCGAATCTCGCGGAGGACTCCCGGTTCCTTCCCTGGAAATGTGAGGCCAAGTCAGCCTTCCTCTTCGTCTCAGTCTCGTCCTGGCGCAACGTCATTAACAGGAGCAGGGAGTGGGAAGGCACTTGTGTGGTTTTCCGCTCAAAGCGCATGCAGGAAGCGGGCGTCAGGTGGGACAGAAGCGAACGCTAGAACCCTGCCATCTGGGAGGTTGTCTAACGCCCTCAGCATACATGTGTTGTAGTCTACCTCTTACCTTGGGCGAACTTCATCGTTGCTCATGGGTTCAACCCCTCTGAGCCTAGTCACACGCCACCAACACCTTGCGGAGGTGCTGACAATGTGCGATTGCGATGCCGTCAAGAGACGAGTAGCAGCTCAAGGCCTCACGGGACCAAAGGTGTATGCGGGCGTGGCCGGTCCTCGCCGCAGCGTGAGGCATTGCTTGAAATAATCAGACGAGGAGACCTGGGCGGTATAATAAGGCCAGAACCATGCTTGGAGCTCTGAGGCTTCAAGATGAACACAGCGAGTTCCGATCATGCCAATGTGGTCTATAAGCCGGGCGATATTTCTCCTTGGGTGGGCCCACGACACGCCACAACAGGCAAGTTATCCTTCTCAATACACGATCTGGACCTTTCCATTACATCGCCAACGTCCTCGTCTTGCATACAGCAAAAGGTGTGCACTGGGAGGTGAGGTGTGCTTTGGTACTCCCTGCAGTATTGCCATAATTCAGTCCTCTCTCTTGCCAATGCCGTCTTTTGCCTTCCACTCCAATTGCGATATGCCTCCGACACTATTCGGATTCCAAGCCGCGGGGATTTTGCCTTGTGCCTTCTGCGTCCTCTTCGATCACCTCCGTGGTTCCCGGCGCTGCGATAGTCGAGCGCGGATCGACGCCATGGCGTCGGCGTCCCTTTCTGACTGCGAACCACAGGAAGGACTTGGTGCTCGTCGTATCGTTATGTATCTGAGTGATCGAGCCGCGAGGTCGCGCATGAAGACTACGGCATTGTAATGGGATATGCGTCGGACCTGGGCTTTGGACGCGAACAGGTTTGCGCAACCAAGCTGAGTCAGCGGTGAACAGACAGTGACCATATTCTTAGCACGACCATGCATCAATTCTCTTCGCATTCCTCTGGGACTGTGAGCTCTGCCCATGCCTCTATCGCTATCTACACATATCATTCATCGCTCATGCATTCGCTGTATCGCTTTTTAATTCTCTGACAACCATATCGAAACTTTTCGCCGAACCGCTTATGTCTTGACATCTGGCTCAGTGCGGCCAACGTACTCCTGCAATTTGAGCAAGTCGGTTGCGAGCTTGACGTTGTCTTTGAGGTAGTCCTGAGCATCCAGTCCGTAGGTCTTCTCATCGGTCTCGTGCTTCTCGATGTACAGACGGATGGTGGCGCCAGACGAGCCGGTACCGGAGAGACGAACAACGATTCTGCTGCCATCGTCAAACTTGACGTAGATGCCCTGGTTCTTGCTGACTGAGCCGTCAAGGTCAGTGTACGAAAAGTCGTCTGCCTCGAGCACTTTTCGGCCTCCGACTGATGAGCCGACAAACTCGCTCTTCTTTGGTCCGATCAGCTCCTTCATGTGTGCCACGACCTTGTTTGCGCCCTCAGTCTCGCAGCCTTCGTAGTCATATCGGGTGAAGAATGTGCGACCGTATGTCTTCCAGAAATCGTGCTGGATGCTCTTAATGCTTGGGGTGCTGCCGGTCTGCTGGCCGACACCGGCGATGATGTTGAGCCAAGCGACAATTGCCCAAAGACCGTCCTTCTCACGAATGTGGTTGCTGCCAGTACCGAATGATTCCTCACCGCAGATGTTCATCTTGTTGGAGTCGAAAAGACCGCAGAAGAACTTCCAACCAGTTGGCACCTCGTAGCTCTGGAGACCCTTCTTCTTCGCTACAAGATCGACGGCACCAGAGGTGGGCATGGAGCGTGCGAGGCCGTACACGCCCTGCTTCTTGAAGTATGGAATGAGCTCAGCGTGATGTGCGATAATTGCAAGCGAATCGCCAGGCGAGACGAAGGAGTTTGCGCCGTAGATCATGTTGCGGTCACCATCACCATCCGAGGCGGCACCGAAGTGAATGCCCTCCTTGTCCACACGCTCGACCAGCGAGTGTGCGTAGACAAGGTTGGGATCTGGGTGGTGACCACCAAAGTCTGGCTTTGGTACGCAGTTCTGTGTGCTTCCCTTCTGTCCAAGCTCTTTCTCGAAGATATCGACACCATAGTTGCCGGTGACACCGCTAAGACCATCGAAGAGGATCTTGAAGTCCTTGTGCTCGCTCAAGAAGTTCTTGATCAGGTCGAAGTCGAAGATGTCCTTGAGCATCTGAACGTAGTCCTGAGTGCTGTGCACGATCTCGACCTCGAGTGGGCCATAGGTCTTGGTGCCAATAGTCGAGAGGTCAATGTCTGGGATATCGGCGATCTTGTACTCTGTCAAGCTCTTGGAGAATTCGTAGATCTTGTTCGTCACGCTCTCTGGAGCTGGAGCACCGTTTGCGAGGTTGTACTTAATGCCGAAATCCTCGTCTGGACCACCTGGGTTGTGCGAGGCTGTGAGGAGAATGCCACCAGTGGCCTTCTTGATGCGGATGATGTGTGATGCGGCGGGTGTGGAGAGGATGCCGTTCTGGCCGATCAAGAGCTTCTTGACGCCATACGCAGCTCCGATCTTTGCAATGATCTGGGTGACTTCTGGATTCCAGTAACGGCCATCACCACCGACGACCAAGAAAGCATTCTGAGCGCCTTCTGGGATAGATTGGATGATCGAAGCAACGAAGTTCTCAGAGTAGTTCTTCTGCTGGAAGACCTTGACCTTTTTGCGGAGACCAGACTGTGAACATCTGATGTTAGCCTCTAAGCTTCAAGAGTGAGGACCATGGCTTGGAAAAGGCTCAAGTGGCTGGTGTTGTGACAATACTGGATTTTGTCCAGAACCAAAACCTCAACTTTTCCATTTCATTCTGAAGCTCAAAGGGTTAATTAACGGCGTCGACATGGTACTCACTGTCCCTGGTTTCTGGTCCTGGTAAGAAGCAGTCGATACAACGGAGACGCTCATGGTTGCGATATGATCAAGGAAAAGGTGTAGTCGTTCAATCGTGAAGTTTTGGGAAGAATAAATCGAATGGCAACCGCTGAGGTTTTGTTTCCGTCACAACCAAATGAACAGCAGGACCCCTCACTAGTACGCATTAGGCAAGGCAGACAAGGGTCTGCTAAACATTGAGAGCTCGACGACTTTTCTGGTGGGCGGTCTGCATGATGATGTTGAGCTACATAGAAAAGGTACTTTGAGCTCGGCGTTTGACGGCCAATTGAAGTGCTGGATCGAGTGCAGATGGAGGCAATTTCTTGTGAGAGTGCAGAAGAACGGTGTGCAATTGAGTGCTTCCGCTGGGCTGGTATAACGAGGTGGGGTTGTTCTACAGGGTTCTGTTCTATGTGACAGCACGTTTGAGATCAGGTGAGAATATGATCGATTCCCATGTGCTGGTCGCTTTTGCCACACAAGAGCGATAGAATGAGGCTTGCTGAGGTCCAGGCCATGGCCGCAGCCCAACGTTGAGTGACTGCGAGGCTGCGCGCCGCAAATGGCAGTAGAAGGACTGCAGCCCTTTATTTGTGTACTTCTTGCCGCTCCAGGACCGATGTATATTTTTCAGCCTCTGTCTGCGAGTCTACAAGCTCAGCGATGACTAGCGGAGAGAGCTGCCCGCTTGCAGAGCGGGCATGGTCTCCCTTTCGAGCACGATGACAGAGCTGTCCGTGAGCCAGAGGCTTTCTAGCATCCAATGTGATGCTTGGCAGCCTTGTGTGCAGAACAGCTTGGGCCTGGCAACGGAATCTTTATGACAACGAAGCAGTAGCGATGTGCGCGCTCTGCTCTCAATGCTCAAGACCAGATAATGGTCTGCGACGTGCCGACCACTGCTGTAGCTGCACAGCGGAGCTGTGTGCTGATACCATAGCTTGCGCCTTGTCATGAGTCGCTTGCAGAATGTGCAATATATTTCTCATCGTTTTCCGGTTGAACTCTGCCTAATTCGAGAGCTCCTGTGTGTTGTGTACGGTGCTCAGTCGAGCCCTCAGTCGCGCCATAAGTCCAGCAGAGGATCATGTTGAGGAATTATCATGCTCAAGATACTGATTCTTTGCTCCCAATCGTATCCACATATTGCCCGCAGCCTCTTCCATCTCCTCCCAGCTCGTTTTGCGACATGCTGGTAAGCGTGGCAGACCTATCAATGAAGGTCGTACGTGCACAAATCTAGTGATACTAGTATTTGCAAGCAGTGCCAAGCGCAGGATCGCGAGCACGCCGTTTGAAGGATGCTCATCCATGAGCAAGGCACGACTCCAATCTAAATCAGGTACGCCAAGCATTCAGCTCTGGGCTGTTCACGTCCGCAGAAGAGCAGGTCGAACAGACCACCTCTCACAGAGCTTTCACAGTGGGCGGATTGGACGCCTTTCTCACATGCCATACTTCAAAGTCTTGGCCTCACCCAGCTGCAGGGTTCCTGACATGGGTCTGACGTTTCAAACAGCCATAGTCCTATTGCCGACGCGATAAGTGCTCGCCTTGGCAAAGCGTGTCAGGGCAAGCTCGTGACATCAGGCTGTGGAGATAAAGGCTTGGAGAGGGAAGCCTTCAACTCGCTCCACCGCCCGACTGGTGCAATGCTCTTCGCGTTTCAGACAGCGGCTTCGAGTCGAGAACGTAGCATAGAGCAACTCTCATTCGGCACCAGTGTGCCGAGACCGTTCTGGCGCGCAAGCAGGTCATCAAAAACACCAAACGCGGACCTCTGGATCGGCACTCCGACAGTCCTGCGTCGCCACATTGAAGCGAAGTGATCATGCTCAGCATCAGGTATTCGTCCCTCATTGATCCTGCCCAGTTTCATTTGCATCCCTACGCCGCAATATCAAAACTAGTCCCACAGCCACAACTGCTCTTCGCTCCAGGTATGCCAGTGACCTTGAACTGACTTCCAATAAGCTCCATAGTATAGTCCACCGAGCTTCCTTTGAGCAGTTCCAAACTCGGCTCATCCATTATCACTTTCGCCTTGTACCCATCTTCGCCTTCCGCGCTGCCTTTCTTGTTCACTCTTTCCTCATTCTCAAATATGGTATCTTCCTCTGGATCTATGTCTTTCGTCGTAGTGAGAGACATTAGGTATTGAAAGCCATGACATCCGCCACTTTCAACGCTCACTCGTAGCGCTAAATCGGGATTCTGATCGGTTTCAGCGATTGCCTGTAATCGATGTGCGGCTCGTGGCGTTATGGTAATCGTCATGTCATTACCGGAGTCATCTTGGCGAGGGTTCGTGATGGCGATGGCGCGCCTTCTGGCAGTGCTACTGAAAGTCTGCCGTTGCGGCATCCTCTTCAATGTGGTCTTGACACTGATCTCAGATGTCCTTGCTGTGGGCCGCCATGATGGGGCAAGAAAGTCTAGGAATAGTGGCGCTGGAGTATGAAAGCTGCGTTGTGTTGCAGGCTGAAGCAATGTCTTTGCTGTCTTGGAGCCCGTGAGCCTTCTTGATGAATGTATCGCTTGTGCACAGCTTCGGCATATACTAGGAGACGCCATACTAGTATTGTGATGGACAATGTTTGCGTTGCGCGTTCAGAAGAGCTTCACTTACTGAAAGTGCATTGGTAAGCGGTGATCGGAGCGTCGGGCCGACTTCTGCCGATGGTTCAACCTCAGGGTGCTCAGGTTCTTGTCTTTTCTTATACAGCGTCTGAACACGTCGGAGGGCTAAAGGCCATAAGCTTGACCAGGCAAACGTCGACTTCGACTGGCAGAAATCCCTGCTAGTCAGAATTTGGGGAGAAATTGATAGCCCTCCGAGGTGTTCAGACGCTGTACCAGACCGTTCAATCCCTGCATTCCCTGCATAACACAGGGCGGCGGCCGTGCGAGTAGCCTGCGGTCTCAAATGACGGTTTCTTTCGGCATTGGCTCTGCTTGCAAAGGCCTAACGAACAGGAAGCCAACCAAAATCCTGACAGGAAAGAGGAACAAAAGTAGTACTCCAGTCGATAGCATTCTACATGACAAGAACGTCTAAAAGTCAAGCAGTCTGGCGAGCGGTCATTACCTCGCTAATTCTCATCACACCAGCAGTGCAGCGGACCACAATGCCTGCCTCCCAATCACCAACAGCCCTTTCTCGTCCATATCTACAACCTTCTAGCACTGATAAACGCCATTTCGCAGAACATTACAGTTCGTGCTAACACCCGCTTCACTATTCGTCGCATTGGCTCCAGGTTGCGCAAAAGTCAGCACAGGACAATCATACGACGAAAAGAACGGCTTGACAGCCCCATTCAAAAAGGCATTGACGAGATCCACATTGTCCGCGATTCCAGGAGCCAGAAAACCTGGCGTCTCGTCAAAGATCGCGGTGGCCAAGAAGCAAGTCGCTGTGCTCGGGCTCACATTGCCGAGATCCATGCCCAAAGGAACGAAGTTGTTGAGACCCTGATTTTGGCCGGGCACCGTGAGCTCTGGGGAAGATGTGAGGAGGGTGGCGATGTCGGCCCCAGTGGCCTCGAGTGTATACGGTGTCGCACGGCGATACCATTCTCGTGGGAAAGTCTCGTTCATGTAGAACGGTGCGACGTTTGCGAAATTCGCATTTGTGGGTTCTGTACCATTTGGCAGGGCCCGGAAAATGAAGACGCGCTCGGCGGTTGTGACTGCCAGCCAGCGGACTCCGGCATTGAATTCGGGGTTGGTGTTCTTGGCTTGGTTGTAGCGGAGGACACGCTCTTCTGCGAAAGCAGAATTGCCGAATTGATTGTTGTACTTCGAGGTGATGTTGACGAGCTCATTGAAACGGTCAAGGTGGAAGTTTGCTTGATTGCCTTGTAGAGGAGCGTTAGCAGTCATCGCGCATTTGGCTGGATGGAGTCCTGACTCACCTTCAGCACGATCAATTCTGCTGATCGAATTGTCTACCTCGAAGAAGCCATGCTTGCTGATACCCAGGCTGGGTCCAAGCGTGTTAGGTACACGGGAGTCGGCCCCTCCAATACTGTACTTTCCTGATGGCAAGTCACCTCCGGCGAGCAGACCGAGGGCGCTGAGGAATGTGCATGTATCGTAGCCGAAACCTAAAGTGATTTGGCATGCATTGGCCGCTTCAGCAAAGGTTGTGATGCCAGTATGGGAGATGTAGCCGTGGTTTGCCACTGTTGAGCGACTTAGATCAGTATGCGTAGCATATGACTCGGGAAAGAGAGGAAGACGAACTGGTGTTCAATGTCGGGCACATGCCACGGACATCGGTTGTGCCAGGAGCCACGTATTTATGGGCGGCGTCATCACCTGGAATTTCTTTGAGGCCGGTTGCTTGTGGCCTGGCACAGAGCGTCAGCACCCGAGATCGAATCATACATAGTCCCTCATGCTTTCACTCACGTCGGGACATCCAGTGCTGATAGAACGCCACTGAACGGTTGCAGAACTCCCGCGAGCAAGCCTCCTCCGAGTGGTAAGTCTCCAAGACTGAGCTGACGTTTGTAGTAGTGCTCCTGTCGAGCATGTTCTGCGACCTCACGCTTCTTGATCATGGACTGGACAGCTGATTCGCCTTCAGATCGGGCGGCGAAGAACTTAGCCGTATCTTCTTTGGAGAGACTGCCTTGTTCGGCGAGTTGGCCATAGGGACATGGCGTCGAGGCTGCCAGAGAGGCCAACGAGGCAATAATCAGATGTTTCATGGTGGACAGAATGATGTTCCAAGAGAAGATAGTCTTGCGAAAGAGGGAATGGTTGTGCTGGCTCCTGGACTGGTTCGCATGTCCATCTTTTATAGATAGAATTATCTTTGACAATCATGGCGTATCTTTGTTGACTGACTCTTTTGGACGCTGTGCGTTCGAGAGACGGGTCTGATCGTCAGTCTCATGGAACCATCACCCTCGACCTTGAGCATCTCCGACACATTTGAACCATGTAAAGCGCCGCAAGTGGTCCAAGATAGCTATCGCACTTTGACATGCAGCTTATTGACTCTTAGCTCGCCAGAGATGCGACGATCTCAGCGGTATGGTCGCTCAAGGAGGTAGGTATGTTACCGATGAAGAGGACTGAACATCTCCGCTTGTTGATCAAGTGGACCTCAGGGTCCAGATACTGACTGAGGCCACAGACCGGGTAGTTTAGTGCACAAGGGTGGCTCTTGTGACAGGTGAGCTAGTTGAAGTTACTTGGAGTTACGCTCGGAGATCTCGGCAGGGTCATATTTGGAGGAAGTGTCTGCTCTGCTTTTGTCCAGGTCCTGAAAAGCCTCAAGAAACACTCAAGGCAGACAGCTTCGCCCTCGTCCAGTAGTGCTTGACAGCCACATCTCTCGAATCGAGTTGTTTGTTGCACACCACATCGTCGGCTTCGCAGCGTTGTGATAGAGAGCATTCTAAAATGCAATCGCACATTTCCATCACTCTCTGAGCTACAGATGGATGTGCAGGATACTTGGCCGATCTCTCCTGTAAAAGTGGTCAGTTGCAGGATGGCTAGCAGTCGTGTGACAACCGCCAAGACCCCATCAAGAATGTATTCGCTGAAGCTTGGATGCGGTTTTGTCGGTATGGCACAACCGGCACTGCCAGCCGAAGTGATGTTGCGCTCAGAAGTTGCTCCGCTGATGAATGAGCAACAGCTGATTCGTTGGTCAATAAGGTCGAACTACAAGGCCTGAAGTAGTAGTGGCTACTGCAGTCGGATGATCTGCAATGCTGCCCTGAGATAAGAAATATTCTCTGGATGTGCACTAGCGAAAGTCAATATATGCTTAAGTCAAAGCCTTGCATGGAATGTTATCGGCCAACGAATCGGATGGTCCAGGGGCATGCGCAGCTTGCCCTACAGTGGGAGATGTATGCTCAACGTGTACAATAGACAAGCTACCAGTAATGTTACACCTGTAGGTGTCCCTGGACCGAAAAGGTAATTTCCTTCACGGCTTTTCAACTTCGGACTGAGTCAACGGTCCCACACGGCAAAGTCTGATTCGTATGTCATTGTCTGAAGTTATTCCAGAAACCAGATCTGGCAAGTGAAATTGTCGTCTGTGCCAAATCCAAGGAAATGTAGGAGTGGTCGTCAATATGAGCAGCTCATTAGACGGTTAAGTGCAAGGTGAGGTTAGCCGGCTTGTTGTGGTCGCTATCTTGTCGATCACTTTCTAATAGAGACGCAGGAGATTTTTTTGGCTTTGCTAGCCTTTGCAGGTTTGTAGCTTGAACAGATAAGCCTGCTGGCATATCTGAGGCATACACCATATTGATTGCCGCCGTCGTTGCGCACCGGAGATGCTTGAAGTAGATTCTGCCAGGAGCAGCTCGAAGATAATGGCCCTTCACCAAGTCCGTCAAGATTCCACGAGGAGCTCATGTATGCTGAGATAGCGAATCTGTATCTGTCGCCCGCGAGGAGCACCGGAGCTCTCACTCGCTGTAACTACCCAGTTTGCACACCTGTCGTACGCGCCTAGTCTGTCAACACAAATTCAGGGAGTTTGTGCACTTCGGTGGGCTTTGCTGCTTGTCGTGCATTTGGAGGTGAAGCGTTGTCGACAGGAACAAGTTGCGCGCGGTCGCTACCGAGGTAAAGACCAAAAAGAGCCATGAGCGCATCAACTTGCGATCAGATCCGGGTGGTCTGCAGGTAGTTCTGTATCCGAAATACTTTAGCAGTGCTCCTCAGTCTCTGCCGAATTCTTGTCGCTGCTCGATGAACGCGAGCTGCAGCGGTCTCCAGCCGCAGGTGTAGAGCAGATTGCTACAGGCATCTACTGTGTCGATAGGTGCGTGTAGATCGTGTTTTGATGGCATTGAAGACAATTGGATGCAATGAAAGTGGTTAGAAGGAAGGAGAGGGAGAAACTGTCTCCTTTCAGACGCTCACGTGTTGGACCGCAGGTATGTTTCTTGGCTTGCCAAGATGCTCCAGCGGAGCCGCGGGCGGCAAACCGGAAGCGGGAGGGTCTGTGCGGAGACAGAGAAAAAGCCGCACGTACAGACTGGAGAAGGGCTTTGGATGTTCAAGCGGTTAGACAAGTGACCATTTTCGAAGGTCACCACATGAGAAGGTGTAAGGCACGGTGATTTGTCCATCCACTGAAAGGGTAGATGCTATTCAAAAGCCAATCCACTCGGATGGTCAAGCTGCTATTCGCCAGAGGAGATGATGCTCTTCATTCATCAGATACGAAGCTTGCAATCTTTGGTCCGTCTGCAGCGCGCTCTAGTCCATGGTCAATCCCTACAGAACCAGTCCTGGTTCAACCATTGAGTGTCGTACAGCCATTGGGTGTTTTTCAATACGTCGGTGCCTCGTCGTCCGCATCGACGTACTCATAGCAGAGATAATCGCCCCCAATATCCATCACATCAGCAATCGTCACATTTGGCACGACACCAAGCGTGCTGAGGACGTGATTCAAAGTGGTGAGGTTCCCTCCATCGTCTCCCAGGATGGTGAGAGGATTGGAGGTACATGGATTAAAGACGCTGTTCGGTGTGCAGGTACCGTTACCCAGCGTCCCGTTGTTGATGCCCTCCACATTGTCTGCGAAGCCATAGGCGGTACTTTGTGTGTTTTGGCCCCCCATATCGGTCAACCGAGCCGACAGATTCTGGGCTTGCCAATCCCACCAGACCTTGTCAAGCCATGTGTGGTGCAGGTAAAAGATTGGATCTCCAGGCGAGGAAATGGGGTTGGACATCTGCAAAAGGGACACGTTAGCCGATCATCCGATCCACCCAAAGATCAAGGCATATTCATACCTCTTTACCGATACCGCTATGTCCACCCTGGTGTGGATTGGCTTCCATGCATGGCCATGCAGTCTCGAAGGTCGTATTTGTGTAACAGATATCAACATAGCCTTGACCACTCAGTTTGCTGGCCTCATCGCTGATGTTTCGATCGATGCAATGGTCGGTAATGAGGTATCCCGGTCCGAGGGCGTTGGTGTAATTAGCAAACGGCCCGTCAGTGATGCAGCTGTCATTTGCACGACCGTCTCCACCGAAACCGTGGACTGGATCCAGGACAATCGAAGTGGAGAAGTTTCCCGCATCGCGTGGCTCGTCTAGCGATGCGGCAATTCCACGGAAATCGGCGGAATTTCGGCTGGAACTGAAAACAGGGTCTATACTTGGAAATTCCAGGTTCCGGGAAGTGGAAATTCCACCCTCTATATCTAGCTCTCTATATCGCCGCCGCGGCGGTCGATATAATAGGCCAAATACTACCCCCCCTACTATCGTATAATATCTTAATAATTAGTATATAAAGAAGAAGAAAGGAAGAAAGAAGAAAAAAAGAAAATTAATATATATATATAGATAGTCTATACTTAGACCCTAATTACGTAATACGCGCCTACTATTAATAAAGAACGCGACTTTCTTTACTTTCTAACCTCTATAGCCTTTACT
>KZ107052.1:261-11269 GCA_000504365.2 Pseudocercospora pini-densiflorae CBS 125139
CTATTATACGAGGTCCTATAGGCTACTACGATAGGTAGACTTATTAGAACTATAAGGGGCTAGGTATGTAGTAACGTATAGGATACCTATTAACTAATAGATTAATAGAAGGTAGAACTAATAAGTGCCTTATTCGAAACTATATACAACGCTACGTAAAAGTATACGTATTACGTATATTACGTATACGCGCTAAGCTAAGCCTTAGTAGGAGACTTTACCTCCTCGAGGTCCTTATAATATACTAATAATATAGCTATAGTCCTTCGTAATTAGGCTAAGGCTAACGCCTTAATAAAAGTACTAGATATTTATATAGAAGCGTTAGAAGTAAAGGTAAATTAGGAGAAGTCGTATATCCTTTATATTAGTAATATAGCTCTATTAAATATTCCTAGCGTATAAGTAGTCTCTCTAGAGTATCTATATAAGTACCTAGGTATTCTAATAGGTATTAATATTAATAGATAGCTTAAAGATTTCTAGCTTAAAATCTAGACTAAGTTTATAAAGGTCTCCTCTTAATAGCTTAAGTACTACTTATTACTTAAAGAGAGGGTATTAGTAGCTAATACCTTAATAATATCTCTACCTCGCTATACGATTAGGTTCCTTAAGGTTCTAACTTATATAAAGAAGGCTCTAGAGAAAAAATATTATCGCCTAGTATAGGATAGTTAGTAGTATACGATTACTAATCTAAAAGTATACTATACGAGAAAGGAGAGTAGTCTTAGTTATATAGATATTAATTCTATTATTAAGGGTAGTATCGCTTCTACTATAATTAGAATAGCTTTATATCTAGAATTAGCTTAGACTTCTTTAGCGACTAAAATACTAGTTAGGTATACTAGTATAAAGTCTATTAAAAGTATAGTTACTAATCTATAGATTTAGGCTTTCTCTTCTTAAGTATATACTATTCCTAGGTCTATTAGATACCTCTAGTAGAAGTAGAATTTAATATATAATTTTACTAAGGAAGACTATATTATTTTAGTATAATAACTAAAGTCCTATAATTAGGTTCTTTCTACTACTATATTCTACTACCTCTTTATCTCTCTAGGATTAGATATAGAAGCGAAGTAGTAGAATTATAAGTCTTAGAGGATACTATAGAATATAGGCGTAAGGCAAATAGAGGATATCTAGGACCCTATCGAAAGAGAGCCTAATATACCTATAGCGCTAGTAGGCTAAAGGAATATTAAGAACGTATACTAGGTAATTTATAGGTTAATTAAGGCCTTATCTAAGGAATAGTATATATTACTTAATATAGAAGATAAACCTTAGAAGGCTACCTAGAAGTCTTATAAAGAATTCTAGTTTAATACTTATAGTAATCCTACTAAGCTTAGTAAAGTCGGATTTACTATAGCTTACTAGATATTTATAGAGAAACGTCTTAATAGATATAGCTTTAACGAGCTAACCTAGAGATACCTCTAAACGTTTAAATTAGTTACTTAGTACGAGATAGAGCCTATAGACCTCTAGAAATTACTCCGTCTACTATTTAGTATACCTAAAGCTAGTAACTTACTTTAGTAGATAGTATATAGTAAGGTCTAGACTAATATATAATTAACTTAGATTAAACTAATTTAGTAGATATATCTAGTAGACTATAGGGACTTTATACCTAACTATATTTAGTTTAATTATAAAGTATCTTAGGTAGTTTAGTAGGAGTTCTACTTAATATAGTCTAGAGTATTAGTAGTCCCTATCCTAGAGGTAACGATAATAGATACTCTAGTAATTCTTACTATACTCTTACTAAATCTTAAAGGGATAGAGAAGCGCTAGTAGCTTGTTTTAAGCTAGGCTTTAGTTTAGAGTCTATAGAAGTACTACCTTTTATACTCCTTTACTAAGCCTATAAATTACTAGCGTATTAATATAGTAGTTAAGTTCTTTAGAGTATTAGTTTAAAAGTAGCTTTATATAGATCGTATAGCCTACTTAACTAATAAATATATAGGAAAGAAGTATAACTTAAAGACTTTTAAGTAAGTATAGGGCGAAGAACTAAAGAAGATTAGAATTAGAACTAAACCTAGGATCCTTTAGTAGATTTATATAGCCTAAGAACTCTTCTAGGCCTTCTAGTCGCTAAGGATTTAGTAGAAATTATATAGATTAAAGTAGTATAGTCTCTAGTCCTTATACGCTCTTCTCTTAAATTAAGTAGCTACGGTACTAATTACTACTAATAGAAGGTAGTATATAAAGTAAGTAATAATAAAGAAGTTTAATTCCTCTAATAAGCTACTAGTACTAGATAACTCCTCTATAGTAGCTATAGAAAGGCGGAAAGTATTATACTATTTAGTATTGTACTAGAGGCTGTGTAATTAGCTACTAAAATAAAAACAATCTTATCGCTCGAGGATTGTTACCTGCGGTTCTCTTCAAAGATTGATGAGGCAATGATGGACCCAAGTGGTTGGGTCCGCATCGGCCCGTGATCCGCTGCAGCTTATTATAGTCGAGTCGTTCCTGGCTTGGCTTCGTTCTTTTCATTCCATCAGTCGAACCTCGTGAGTATCTGACAAGCAACTGAGAGGCATCTGGCGTTGGAATTCGAACGATCGGTCATCAGCAGTAGATGCGAGGCACACTACGATTCATCTTGTATTCGGCGTTTGACGACAGCCTTAGCATTGGATCGCCACATTGATGGCATATGATCCTCTGAATTGGCTACGCTTGATCACAGCATAGTCTTGCTGGCGATTTAGTCAACGCAGTGTTTGAGAAGCTGACACTCTATTCTCTCTGAGGCGCAATGGCCTCTCTCCTAAGCTACTTTAATAAACTTCTGCCATTCGCAACGCCTGGAACCCCATTGCTCCAGGATCTTCTCCATCTTGGTGTCATCTGTAGCTTGTTGTACTTCGCACCGCAGATTCAGGAATACGTACAAAGAGATCATCAGAGTCCGGCCATCCCGCAGCAGCCGCAAGTCGCACAAGAAGACGATGCACCGGAAATACCTACGGCCAATGAACAAGTAGCAGACCAAGACGATTTCGGCGTTGCCAATCAAAACAATGGCGCTGAAGAACCGAACGATGAAGACGAGAATGGCTTCGGCATAGGAGCAAATGAAGGCCCCGAAGTCCCCGCTAATGGAGCGCCTGGCGCTGGACCTGGAAACGGGCGTCCGCAGAGGAACGTAGGAGCAAAGAAAGCAAAGGCGCTAGCACGCAGAGACCAAAGGAGAGCATATAATGAGTTCCAGCGCTCTCAGGGCGAAGCTCAGAGAGCCAAAGATGCTGAAGGCGCATCGGAAAGGGAGAAGGCACAGGCCATGGAGAGAGAGCGAAGGAAGGCGGTGGAAGCCAAATTGGATGAGAAGAAAGCGAAAGAACGGGAGCAGCGCCGCGAGCAGGAACGAAAGGACAGAGGGCAGGAGATGCAAAGGCGCGAGCAAGCTATTGATCTTGTACGCGAGCAACTGCAGGAACGCCAGATGAGCAACGTCTTCGAGGTCGCGAGACAGGTGGGCGGCGATGCTGACGACGTTTGGCTGGAGAAGATCTTGAAGGCAGCAGGGGTGCTGGGCAAGAATGCGGATGATTCGATGACCATTGCCACAAGTCTCGGCTGGATCGTTAGAGTGCAACGGCAAGACATGCTGAAAGCTTACGAGAAAGCCGCTGCTGCGATACACGATGATGATGGGGACATCAGTTACGAGAACTTTGCTGCACATCTGGAGGCTGTGCTACGAGACAAAGTTGATTAGCGGTCTATACCTGCGGAACTCCGGGCCGCTATGCTCTATCCTGGCTGTAATACGCCAGCGCTTCCAAACGCCTCGAGACTGCCCTCGAGTACTTCAAATCTCGTCCCCGAATCGACATCGACCATATCATCATTCATCAATGTCCGTCGAACGCGCCCAGGCACCTTCAAGCTGAAGCTATGCAAAGTCTTCCGAACGAAGCCGTCAGAAGTCATGGCTGCACATTCACAACTTTGATGTTCTCACTGGGTCCAACAGCGTGGACAGCTGCGCTCGCGGATAATCTGCATTTCCACTAGGATCTGGCCGTGCTCGATCCCAAGCCCACTTCTGTGACAGCTCTGGCGACAGCTTGCCGTCAAGCATCTGGGCGACATATTTGCCGATGACCGGGAAGAACTTCCAGCCGTGGAAGTTGCCGCAAGTTGCAACATAAAGGCCTCTTGCAGCTGAATGGGGAGAAATGATGAAGTCTGCATCGGTGGTGAAAGCATCCCTGATATGAGGTCAGCGCATGAATCAAGCATTCAAAATGGTCAACTCACCAGCACACTCGGTACTTCTCCATCTTCCAATTCGCTCCCTTCTTGCCATAGAAGACTTGGTTGGCGTGGTCGATGTCTTCTCTCATCCTTCTCGAAGCATCCCACTGACCATAGTCCGGCTTCGAAGGAGGATATGAAACCCATCGTCCAGGGAAGAGCTCCTGCGTGTTCTCGAAAATGGTCTGGCCCCACCATTTGAGCTCGTTGTCCTTGGTAGGTGGCAAGCTCCCAATGAATGGCCCAGTAGCGGCAGTGTACCCTTGCACACCCACAGGCATATCTCTGAAAGTCTCGATATCTTTGCCCTTCAAAGTCGTCATACCAGTCGTAATGCCGCCAGCCGTAATTCTTCGTCCAGCCCGAAGCTCGATATTGCCGCTTGCTTGAGCTGCAAGCTCCAGTAATTTGGGCGTGTAAGCACCTGAACTGAGGATGATATGGTCGCCGCTGATCGTCTTGCCGGTAGTCGTTCTGACTCCGGTACATCTATCGCCACTGAATTGTAGCGACGTCACTTCCGCCACCTCGTACTCGATACCTTGCTCCAAGCACCACTTCGTGACAGCTCGTAGACAATCTCCTGCTGCTGCCCAGCCGCTGGTCTTGTTGACAAGGACTGACTTCGCTCGGTCATAATCTGCAAGGTCGAAGAGGCCATTGTGCATCTTCTTCGCATCCTCTATCGATACCGACTGTAGTTCAGCTTTGCGGCCAAGCTTCTTGTAATTATCGATAACCTTCCCTGCATAATCATCCCGGCATACCCAGTAGATTCCAGTCTCGTGAAAGTACGGTTTCCAGAGCGGATCCGATTTGAACACATCTTGTGATTCGAGGGCAAGTTGGCAGTAGACAATATCGTCGTAATCTGCTCGCACGACCTTGTTCCAATCCCATGATGCTGCTACGCGCGAGTCGGCATCGTACGCGTCCCGGTCTACTATAGTGATGTTTGCATTAGGATACTGTTTCTTCAAGTGATATGCTGTCGAAACCCCAAAGACACCAGCTCCAACAATGACGTAGGATTTAGTGGTTGAAGCCATGGCGAGCGAATGTGTTGAGGCTGTATGAGAGCTTCGACAGCTCTTTCAATACCGCCAGCGTACATATACCTAGCAGACGTGAAGTCTTACTTCAATGGGCACGATTGGCCAGCTGGGGTCGACGGAGGGGACAGGCGGGTGGGATAACCGTTTTTGGCGAAGCCAACCATCGGCTATGCACGTGAGGGTAGAGCCCGGCTGGTCTGCACTGCTCAGATCGGATTGTGCATCCTCTTGATTGGATGTATTGGTCGGTCGAAGAGGCCGAAGTTCTTCATGTTTCTGTCGGGTCTGCTTCCGATGCGCCCTAGATATCAGAATGCAGTAATGAAAAGGGCGTTCATATTGAGTAGTACATGGGACGAATGGGTTGGCAATTTGGAAACCCTCCGCCTTAAGCTCCAGAACACCGATTCTCATGAACAACGAGTATAGTACGTCTCTGAGATATATAATTCGATCGCGGTCCAGCATCGAGTGCTTCTTTCGCCGCTTGATATATTGTGTCCATGGTCGAACAACGACCCTATCTCCGCCAGCTGTTCATGCCCATAGTCTGTCCGCTTGACATGCTATTCTCCTGCTTCAGGCTGTTCTCATCGCCTGATCGCGGTCTCGTCCTGTGTTGTTGCGCGTTTTGCGTCCAGCGGTATGCCCATGAGCCATATGCATGACAATGTCGCTACAGCGAACGTCGTAACACCTGCTTCTGTGGCCCAGACATATGTGTGTTCCTGACGCAGGCATGGGGACAGCGTAGCGCCGTTCTTGCACGACACGTCCGGACGTCTCTCGGTTTTCAAAGCGCGCGTGAGAGACAATGTTATTGTGCTGTGCAATGATGGATGCCCACTTCCGCGGGCAGTCAAATCTCCGAACTTTAGCCGAAACTCCCAAGATGCTGGTCATCCTCGCCCGTGCCTCCAGAAACACACGCTTACCAGTGACCTGAACGATAATGTTGTCAAGACGAATGGTGAGATCATGAATGCGACCAACTCTTCAATCGAGAGCTGACACTTCCAGCTCTCCCGCGAGGAGGAGGCCGAAATAGGAGAGGAGAAAGAAGTCCGCAAAGAAGACCAGGACAAGATCAACCGCTTCAGTCGCCTTCACTCCCGCGAAAAAGGTTTAGAAGAAGAATTGAAAGTCAAGCAGGTAGGTGTTTCAATCCCATGATGCCAAGCATCTTGTTGACACGAAGCAGAAAGACAAGGAAGACTTAGAAGAGATTTCTTCTGAGCTTGAGCTGGCAGACGAAGACGAGAAGGTCCCGTAAGCAATTCTATGTGGGCGAAGAACTTATGCGGTATGCTGACATTGAGCAGCTACAAAATCGGCGATTCTTTCTTCAACCTCCCAGTGCCTGAGGTCCAGGAACTCCTGTCAGCCGCTGTGGAACGAATTGACGGCGAAGTGTCAACGCTCGAAGAGAAGCTGGGCGAGTATCGCGAAGAGATGCAATCACTCAAAAGCAGCCTGTATGCTCGCTTCGGTAAGAGCATCAATCTGGAAGTCTGAATAGCACAATGGCTTCAGCCTGGCTTTCACGAACTTGATGAAATCCGACTACTCGCGAACGGCATTTCGAACGATCCTGCCTGCAGAGGGTCACCGCCATGAAGTGTTGCTCAAAGCTTTGCGTGCGCCAAGCAGCGACATTTTCTCTGTACAACATCAACGAAAGAGAAATACGCTGCGGAAAATGCTCGGCGGCAGGCGAACCATTATCTGCTATCTCCGCAAACTGCAACGCGGGATGGCTAGTGCAACCCGAGGTCAAGCAGTGCCGTTCACCCACCTGCTTGGGGAAGTGTGCCGACAACCGTGCTGCTCTGCAAATGCAGAACAAACCAAGCATCCATCATGCGTTGGGTGGCGGTTGAAAGTCACGATTAGCTCACAGAAGTAGGACGTCCTTTCCCATCTACAAACATTGCAATGCAACTCCATCGCGCAAGACAATAGCAGTCATCTCAGTCACTCCATGTGTTCATGCGTCCTTTCAGCAGCCGTGCCGCACTCGCGCATCTCCGTTTACAGCAAAGATGAGTGCCAAGCAAGGAGTAGCCGCGCACTCTTCGGCAGCAGCAGAAGTTAGAGTCGGTACACAGAAACCAACAGGCACTTTCACTGGTGACAACACAGACAGCGGAGCCACCGATACCAGATGTAGAAATCATGCTGGAAACGACGAGGATGAGAAGCTATCGAATCCAGAGGAGAAGACCTTCGACTCTCGACAATCATCGAAAACACCGTCCCGACGCCCGAGCGAGCAGCATGATGGTGATGAGGAAAGAGCGATTGTCTCATTCATTCGCGGTGATCCTGAGAACCCATATAACTGGAGTTTGACGAAGAAGATGTATGTCACCTGCACATGTGTGGCTCTGGTCATGAACTCGACTATAGGAAGCTCGTTACCATCTGGAGCCACTCAGGAGCTTGCAGCATATTTCAACATCACGAACCAATCATTGCTGGTACTGCCCGTATCAATATACCTCATAGGATATGTCTTGGGCCCTCTAGTCTTTGCTCCAATGAGTGAGAGTTTTGGCCGCAAATGGGTAGTGGTTGGCACGTTCGTTGTCTTCACAGCCTTTCAGATTGGCTGTGCCTTAGCACCAACATTCTCGGGTTTCATTATCATGAGACTCTTGGTTGGCATCGGGAGCAGCACGCCGGTCTCTGTCATTGGCGGTATCTATGCAGACATCTATGACTCTCCCACATCACGGGGCCGAGCAGTCACACTCTTCATGGCAGCGACAACTTGGGGCCCCTTAGCAGGCCCAACCATTTCTGGTTTTGTTTCGACTGTATCCTGGCGATGGACATTCTGGATAGCTGCAATCATTGCGGGCGTCACATGGCCTTTTGTCATCTTCATGCCTGAGACTTATGGACCAATACTGCTGAAGCGAAAAGCCAAGAAGCTACGCCAGGAGACTGGCAACCAAAACATCGTGGCACCGATCGAACTCAACGATCAGAGCTGGGGCGAGTTCTGTACAGTCACCCTGACGAGGCCTATTAGAATGTTTCTGTTCGAGTGGATCGTCTTGTTCAGCTGTCTATACCTCTCGGTGGCTTATGCGATATTCTACAGTAAGTCTTCCAGAAAGACAGCGCAGTCGCGGCGTTCCATCACCTCTCATGTCTGGTGAAGTCAGCCCCAGTACAGCAGGGCCCTGGTCCATATTCGAAAGCTTATTCGAACTTGCTGCACCGCATGATGAAAGCGCTGGTCATCTTTTTCGCGTGAAACACAAACTCTAAGCTGACTTGGCTGCAGTCTACTTCCAAGCATATCCGATCATTTTTCAAGGTACCTACGGCTTCAATGCAGGCGAGGAAGGTTTGACATTCTTACCAATTGGTGTGGGATCGATGATAGCAGGAGGCATATACCTTTGGTGGGAACACTACCTCGCAAAAGCCAAAGCCAGATCTCCTCCTCCAGCATGGTCCCAACAAGAAGAGTTTGTGCGACTGCCTGTCGCCCTTCTCGGAGCTCCACTATTCGCAATTGCACTCTTTTGGCTTGGCTGGAGCGCGAGGCCCAGCATACATTGGATCGTACCGACCTTGTCAGCGCTTCCATTCGGAACAGGCTTCTTGCTGATTTTCATGGCCTTAATCAACTACATTGTGGATGCGTACGAAATCTTTGCGGCAAGTGCGATGGGCGCTGCGAGTTGTTCGCGAAGCATATTTGGAGTGGTAATACCATTCGCAGGGCGCCCGATGTATACGAGATTAGGGATCGCCTGGTCCTGCACACTACTTGGATTCCTCAGCGTGGTCATGGGAATTGTGCCTTTCGTTTTCATCAAGTACGGAGCCAAGATTCGCGCCAACAGTAAATGGTGTCAAGAGCTCAAGCGTCAAAAGGCCGAAAAGGAAGAGAAACAGCGGAACCTGGATGAGGGTCAGCAGCATACTACTCAGCATTTGAATGAAAGTCCCGAGAAGCAGGTATAGTTACCAATCAGCGAGGCGTTTGGCGGAATATAGACTTCAGGTGTAGATTAACGAGCGTTTGGACTGATTCATGCTGAACTATCACCTACCGCGCGGTAGATCGCAGGATAGCTACTACGAGCAATTATTGCATTCGTACCTGCAGGCAACTGATGAATGCAGATGTGAATACTGACTAGCTTGGTCTTCTGTGCACCAATCATTGGTTTTCTCTGCACCTGCAACGCTCAGGAGGGAATGACAGACGCACTTGGCTCCGCTCATGTCCTGCAGCGCTACTGAGGTCTAGGAGATTTTGTTGCGAGCTTCCATCGTGGCGGCCATGCTGACGTTAGCTGAACTTCATCATTTCGGCCAAGCTCATTTTGGTGTTTCCCACTCAGGGATAAGCGAAGAGCGACAGCTCCTACTACTATCGGCTTTGCTCACAAAGTGCTGCTCGCATGTGATGAGTGGCGCTGGCCAATATATCCCAGACTATGCAGAGGCGGTGCGGCTTGAAAGTTACCAAATATGCAGAATGTGGACCCTAGATCTCAGCATCACGAGATCTTTTGGAAGGTTGCTGAGGTCCTTGTCAGTACCGGACAAAGGGTCGCATATTACCGGCCGTGCAATAATTCGTACTTGCTTCGCTTGTGGCGTCCATCATGCTAGGATAGAGCTGTCAACTATTCATGTCCGGCGTCTATGAAGACGCTCTTCGTCCAGAAGAACAGGTTTGCAAGAAAGGAGTCATCATCATCAGCGCATACCGTACCAGGTGCTGTCCTGTACCTTGCAGAGACGTGCAGCACGCAATCAGCCCAGTGGTCGGCCTTTCTGTGCTTGGGCCCTACCTTAATCGCAACGTGCAAGGCCGGCAGTCCGGAGTAACCTTGCAAGGAGCTGCGGAGGGGATAGTGCGATCGCCGCTATCGATGATGCGATGCACCGCAGTGGAATATGGAAAGGTGTATTCCTTTCAGACGGCTGGAGATTGCTCGCGTGCGGCAATGGATAGAGGGCTGACTGGAATCAGCAAAGCTGCCATGTGAATTGTCGGTTTCGAGCGTTCACGGAGTGGCCGCGCAAAGAGGGACCAGAACGAGCCCTGACGCTGTGGACATTCTGATTGCGAAACGGCTGGTTGATTGGTCAAAGTTTACAACGACTCGCCAGTAGCTCCGATCTGCCCTTTCCAACGACAGGCCACCGAGCTGTCGAAAAACTGTTCGAACTTATGCAGGTCAGAGAGTATAGCGGCCGCAGCATCTGGCTGGCCAGCACGCCCGGCTCGCTTGGGACATGTTGGTGCTGGCATTACATACTGCTGTGTGCTCTGGTGCGTTGTTGCAGTCCTGCAGAACACAAGACGAGACGAGCTGCGAGGGATCTCACCTGGCCTCGTCAATGTGGCACAACGGTAATTGGCCCGCGGTGCTCAGGCCAGGCCAGACATTCCCGCTCTCGCTGAGACTCGCTCTCTGCTGCTAGTTCGAGTTGACTTATCGGCAAGAATTATCTCCACGCCAACCTTCCAGTGCCAGTCCGTCAGTGCCATGTACACGCTCAAAGCTTTATCGCACCCCAGCAATCTCCGCACCCTAGCTCGGGTTTGCCTCGTATTCCAGACAAGACCAGCTACATATACAAATTAGGTAGTAGATAGGTAGAATCTCGTA
>AWYD02001929.1:0-40511 GCA_000504365.2 Pseudocercospora pini-densiflorae CBS 125139
ATTATATACTACGTCTAAACTCTATCTAAGTATTAGATTAGTAATATTTAAAAGTAGATATTAGGTAGTATATTAGTAGTCTATTAGCTAAATAAGTTTAAATAGACTCGTATTATAGGATTTAGTATAACAAACTATATATACGTTATATATTAATAATTTTTAGTTTATTAAAATCGCAATTAACTAATCTATAACCTCTAAGTATTATATAGTACTATTTATCGTATATTGTCGAGATAGTAATTTACTAAACTATAACTATACTAATTTAGAGTAGTTTACTATTAGCCCTTTAGGACGAAGATTTTTTAGGGTATTGTTTAATTAGTTCGGAAGCTCGGTAGGAAATTATCTATTACGTGCACTTCTGCCTTATTATTTATCTCGCCGCGCAATCTTCGTTACAAGGGCTATTGGAGCTAGCGCTACTTGTCGATCCATCAAGGATCCTGGTCAGCATTGACTTTCTAGCAATATTATGAGTCCGTCCATTTCGTGTCTGATAAATGTTCTCAGGGTAGTGTGGTCAACAGTTGATACCGAGGTCCCTCCTGACCTATGCTTCTCCAGTCGTTCACAGTGAAGACAGAACTAGTCTCGTTCTGCAGCACAGATGGCAGAACCCTCCACAATTTGTGCGACTTCAGAGCCTCAAAACAAACTTGACTCACCGAAACATCATTGTCGTTGACTGCCTGACCAACTCTCACGTAGCCACCACCGCGGCTACATCTCAATGCTCCAACGATAACACCAGAGATTATGCTCAGCCGAAGTGCTGTAGCAATTCCAACTCGGAGCAGCAACAATGCCATCAACCAATTTCGCCGAGCTTGCCCAGCAAGCACGCGACACATCCAGACAGCAACTGTGACGGACGGAGACATTGCCAGGCTGGCCGCAAAGCCTTTGCATCCTCTCACACTCGCCGACCTGTGCAAGCATGGCCGACCACCTCTCAGCAAAGACGCACTGCTCAACAGCGCAAACTTCACCCTCGATATCCTGCCTTCCCGCTTGGCACATCGCATTCAAAGCTTGAGGTCTCTGCCATACATCGTCATCGCGAATGCCAATGTGTCTAAGATACACAGCAACTATGTGCATTCCTTGTCGACATTATTGCCGTACGCAGAAAAGAGGATCGAGAGCATAGAAGATGAGATCACTTTCACCGAGGTCATGGCAGACTTGGTCCAGACTCACAACAACACGATTGCAATTCTGGCAAGAGGATTTCTAGAGGCCAGGAAGTACATCAGCAAGACGGAAATTACACGTTTCCTGGATGAGCATTTGCGCGCCCGGATAGGCACTCGTCTCATTGCAGAACAACACATTGCGTTGCATTTCAGCAGCAAGCCGCATGCCGAGCTTTCGTCCGAGCCAGCACCAGACTTCAGCGACTCTTCTTATATTGGCGTCATCGATACTGCTATGAAGCCGGCAGACATTGTTCGCTCCTGCGAACACACCGTTGGCGAGATTTGTGAGCTCAAGTATGGCGTCCGACCATCGGTCAACATCATTGGAAGTCCCGAAACCGCCATTGCGCACATACCAATGCATATTGAGTACATCTTGACAGAATTACTCAAGAATAGCTTTAGAGCCACTATCGAGGCCAACACTGAGAAAGAGCCAATCGAGGTCACCATTGCTCCCGCTCCAGCATCGGAGGATCAGACGGTGCATTCAAAGACAAAGACGCAAAGAAAGATCAGCGAAGCTAAAGGCATGCCTGTTGGTGTGATCAGCAATTACGATCAAGGCAGCGTGGACTACGCTTCAGGCTCAAATGGTCCTGAAAGTGCTCTTTCGGCAAATATTCGACCGCTTGACCAGGCTACTCCTGGCGTAACAATCAGAATTCGCGATCGTGGTGGTGGTATCAGTCCTGAGAATGAAGCAAAGTTGTGGGAGTATGGCTTTACGACATTCAACGAAGATGAAATCATGAATAAGGTGAGCGGAGGCTCAGGAGGAATGGACGCGCTTGACACGATCAGCGGCGGAGCTGCTGGCGGAAGTAGTCTGGCTGGTCTTGGCTATGGATTGCCGCTGGGTCGGGCGTATGCTGAATACTTTGGTGGCGGCATCGCAGTCCAAAGTTTATGGGGATGGGGAACAGATGTCTACTTATCTCTTAGAGGAGTGGGCAAGATCAAATGAGCTTATCCACGCGATGGAGGACCACATAACAGGGACAAACAGATCTCCAGGGCCAAATGACGCCCTCGCTGGCATTGACTCCGCTACCCGAAGAACATGACCGCATGCACGCTCGAAATTTGCTTGCGTTCACGACCATGGGACTAGTAGATAATGGTCGATGTGCTGGCGGGTCATTCGCAGTGTAAGTTCCAATGCCTATAAGTAAACGCCTCGTCGTCCAACTAATGCATTTTTGCTTGAGCAACACAAGCAAAACAATCAAGCATTGCTGAATAGCAAAGCAAGTCTACTTGACCAATACCTGTAGCAACTCAACATTAGGAACACCTGTCGTGCGAGCCACTCGACACCCAGTCTACCAGACACTGGGCGTCATTGGAACAAGCCTCTTTGACCACTACTCACATCCACTCCGTACTCGTATCATCCCTGGTGCTACTCAATCGACAGCGAGGCTTCCAGAACCACTGGACGACATCAGAGCAAGTTCAATCGACCAGCACCCATTTCAACTCAGCACTAGGAACATCCACTGTGCTGCCCTCTTGATAGCAAGTCGTTCAGCACCACTGAGCGACACCAGAACGAGTCTTCTTGACCACTGCACTACATCGACTCCACTCTAGTAACATCAACCAAGCTACCCATTCGACAAGCAGCCTGTCACAACCATGCTCTCAACACTGAAGCTCTTGACCCTAGCCACACTCACCACCCAAGCCCTCTCCGTCCACCTCTGCTTCTACCAAAAAGGCAACAACAACTGCAACCCCAATCTCCCCTACCGTTGCTGCGAAAACATGGTCCGTGGAGACTGCTGCCAAAACATCTGGGGCACAAATTTCTGCGGTACGCTGGGAGCCTTACGCCTCTCCTCCCCCTCCCAACGCGTCGACCTCTTTTCGAAAAAAGACTGTCGCTCGAATTTCGACTATTGTAACGCTGCTCCCGCCCATCAGAGGTGTTGTTCGAGAAGTCCTGTGCAGTATGTTCATGCCCAAGAACCTGAACCGAATTATCCGAGAGAGGGATTGCAGGAGTGTAGTGTTATGTGGACGCAGGATTGGAATAGTGGGAAGGAGTTGGAAAGAGTGGAGGAGATGAAGAGTGATCCGGCGGGGTTGTATGTGCCTCCGGGTGGTGGTGGTGGGATTAGTCGAGTGAAGAGAGGTGGAAATGGGAATGGAGTGAAGAAGGCGAAATGCCATGTTCCGACTTTTGCTTCGTATACGGATGATAAGGGTGTGAAGAGACAGACCGTGTATGAGGAGTTTCAGGATAAGGCTGTGACGGAGTATTTGTTGAAGCAGGATTGGAAGAGCTTGGCGAGGTTTAAGGAGAGTAAGGTGGACATGGGTGATGCGGAGTGGGTTGACGATGGACAGACGAGCAATGTTGGTGGAAGCGCGAATAGTCAGCAGCAGCAACAGCAGCATTGAGGCCAATGCAGTGTTGTAATGGTAGATCAAGCAGTAAGATGATGCTTGGCGATTGGATCTGGGAGAACGATTCAGCGGCTACGATTTCTGGGATCAGCTTGAGAATATGTGGAGATTTGGGAGGTTGTTTGACACCAGACTGACCATGCTGGAGTTTCGGAGTCCGTTCGATACCATTATGCAGGCTTGTGTTGCCGCTGGCTTTTGTTTTTGAGAGTGCTTCTCTCACACTCTCACTGTTGCTTCTCATTCATCGTACATGCCATGCGTTGGTGGGGATGTTCCGCAACTCTGCAAGCAAATAATGCTTGGAGTAGTTATGAGACGTCCATCTCGTCAGCGCCTTGCCCCTTTCTCTGCCGATCGTCCACGCGCTTCTTAGTCGCTGCCTTCGCGTCCTCGATCCACTTGTCGTAGCTGCCGTCTTTCACTTTCTGCGCGGTCACACCCTTCATGACCTCTCCGATGAAGCCGACGAAGTTGTGTCTGCGTAGCGCATTCTCCCACTGCCAGTCTCTTCGCTTCTGCTCTTCTCGTGCCAGCCACTCCGAATCGCCCACTTCTCTTGCCCTCGACCTCAAGTCCTCGCACATGGCTAGGAGGTTGAATCTGATCTCGGTTTGTGGGTAGCGCTCGATTCGTCGTTGAAGTACAGGAATGACGGCATCTGCGAAGATCTCTGGTGGACAAGCGCCAGCATCACCATGCCGTATTGGTGCTGGTTGCAACCCGTCCAGCTCGTATAAAGTGCTGTTGATGCTGGTGTAGGCGATGAAGTGGTAGACATCATCGTCCGCAGTTGCCATGCGAGTCTCATCTGATACGAAGGGCGAGGATCGAGCGAATGAGTTGTGTGTCTCGCGAATCAGATCTGAGTTTGAGAGAGCTTCGCCACGCAGGTCTGCTGGGAAGGCTGATGTGAATTCCTTGAAGTCCTTCAAGTTGGGGCCAATCTCCACGCCACCTTCGTCTGATGCGGCATCCTTGTTGAGCAATACACTCAGTAGTGCTTGAGTTCCGCAGGCATTCTGGATCGTCTGTGCTGCGAACCACACTGGCCCACCTTCTTCAGACTGTCCTTCTAATGCTGCATAGTCGAACTCGCCGTCAAGTGGTGCATCTCGCTTCGGCTTCTCGTCGGTTGGGTACTTGAACAGAAAGATGACTCCGATCGGGTTCAGTTGTTGTAATGATTCTGCGTCCAGAGATATGAGCTCCTCGAACTGCACTTTCTTGACGCCCAGCGATTCGATCAAATATGTGAAGACGCCCTAAGCAAATCGTTAGTATTTTCTCATCAATGTTGGCCATGCTGGACGGACCCACGGCGTCACTCTCAATCGTGTTCCATCCGCCAGACATGTCTCTTGCTGTGTCTGCTTCGATGTCTCGAACGCGATTGCTTCAAGTCAAGTCGCGTGCTGATCGTCGGTGTCAAGCAGAGCCGCATCAAAGAGCTCGGGCCACAATTTACGTCACATTTGCATCCGTTTCCAGACGAGGCAAGCGCGATTCCGCGCATCACAAGCTCCTGCCAACTTTGCGCGCCGAGCTCTTCCTCCCATCTTTTGACCAGTTCTGATCTTCATTGCTCGCATACCAGTACGCACACTCACCAACAACATCAACTCTTGGATCATACCTCGCTTCAGACATTGACTTAGTCCGCCAGTGTCTTCAGATTCCCAGCTTGAATTTCTCCAGCGACCCAATAGCGACCCAGATAGCAGCATGGCTTCCTACGCAGATATCGCGGCCAAGGGCCCAAAGCAGAGCGATGAGGAGGTGTGTACGCCGTCACTCTACTTCCATTGACATTACTGACAAAGTATACAGAAGTAAGGAAGGGTCGAGCATTACCATATCAACAATGACTAACCGGATGTGAAAGGGTGCCAGATGCAGTCCCAGAGATAATGCATGAAGATAGCGGTGTCCACTCGGTAGGCATTGATCTCACAGCATAATCGCTCATTTCACTCTGATAGACTATGACAGCTCGAATCCCTCAACTCGGTGAACGACCATGTCCAGTCCCTGCCTTCCACTACTAGCTACGCAGACCAACAGCTCGCCGAAGAACGCGCCGAGGAGGCACGAAGAGAAGCAGAGCGAAAGGCAGATCAGGCAACAAGAGAGGCACACGACTTTATGGAGCGGGCAGAGGCGAGCGCAAAGGAGCTCGGCAAGGATTTCAAGTCAGAGTCCAAGACCTTTAGCCAAAAGACCGAGAAGAAGTACGAGCAGGCCAAGGGTAAGGCAAAGGAGGAGTGGCAGCAGGCGAAGAAGGACGGCAAGAAGGCCGAAGATTGGGCCGAGAAGAACAAGAACAACCCAGTTGTGGTGGGCAATGCTGTGGTCATCGCTGCGCTGGGTGCTCTTCTCGGAACTGGCGCATACAGAATGCACAAGTCCAACACCCTCACATGGAACGTTGTTGGCGCTTGGGCGGGTGCAGTCGGTCTCTTCGCAGTGGGCGACTACTACGTCTCGCAGTAAGTTTCCTTTGCCCCGACGTCAGACGGGAAAGCTTTCACAAGACATCCCTGCTAACCTTAACGCACAGATATTTCTTCAAGAAGTACCCACCAAAGAACTAATGTAGCGGTGCTGGACGGCTTAGACTGGATACGATGAACGAGAGCGATGAGGAAGATAATGTTGTTTTACTGATACAATGCATCTCGACTCTGTGGCGCTTGGAATGTGCGTCGGTGATGCAGATGCGTGGCCGGGCGTTCTTCCGACTCGGAAGCGTCTTGTATACTATACCACTTCTATTTGAAACGACAATGTTTACGATCTCAGCCAACATCACTAGTGGCAGTGGTAAGTTGCTGGTAGGCTCATGAGAACTGACTGCGAAACTCTCCAAAATTGCATAAAACCTACTCCGTGCACAAAGCATCGACGCCCGCACTCAAAAATTCAGCTACAGTACGCCAAATACGCCGATTTCATCGGTCAAGTTGAGATTCTGTTGCGCGGGACAGATCGTGGACTCCAAAGGACTCAGAACTTCGACAGATCGTCTAAAGCTGTCAAGTGAGTGCACTGCATCGGGCTTGGGGTCAGGATCTTATGGGACATCGCCAGGTAATTTGACCCAGATCCGTGACGAACTTGACGACGAGGTCGTCGACCTTTCGTCTGTCCTCGTACAGCGAAAGGCAGTCCAGGACGCAGTCCACAGCCGTCTCTCTGAGCTGCATTGCGAGACACTCCAATAAACGAGCAAGCGCCTGATCGAAATCTTCCGCGATGTCGCCTGAATCATGAACCTGCCGCCCATGGGCAGATTTCTCGCATTCATATGCTTCAGGCCACGATTCAGAAGCTGACCCAGCAGATGGATCACCATTTCGCCTGGATCCTTGCGACGCTGTTGACCATCGAACCAATACAAGCTGATCCTGGATGCTCTCTCGTTCCACGAGCTGGTGAGAAAACAGCTGCCACTGAATGAACCTTTTGTTGCTCGCTTGCGCGCTCACCGTTTGGCACTCCTCAAGCCGGCTCCAGCAGCAGCTTTAGACATTTTGGGTGCTTGGCGTACAGCAGCTGAACATTGGATGAGACGCTAATGATCCTGCTTGCCAAGAGAGCTATTAGCAGGTACAATGGTGCGACAAGGGTACAAAGAAGACGCATCGGCTGCATGATATGGCTCGCTTGCGGTGGTGCCTGGTGCAACCTGAGGAACGTGGCTGCAATGTAGACAATTTTCGTACCAGATGCTGTTCGAAGCGAAAGAAAGAGATCCGGCAAGAAACATGGGTCTGGACGTGGGACAACGACCGACTGGTTCGATCAGGCTTGCGAGATCTGCATACAAGCGATGCTTGGCAGAATCTATTTATTCTCCGAGCATATAAGAGGTGATGAACAGCGACGACCGAACAGGACCCATGACTGGCCTCTTCTTCCACAAACATGTACAGCGCCGCCGCTCAAGCACTTCTCCTCCTCTCAGCCTCCACGAGCGCTTTAGCTTGGTGGCAACCAGTACCTGGCACAACATGGGACATCGTCCTGTCCAAGACTCTCGATGACGTCGGCATATTACCATCCGTGCAAGCACTCGATGCCGATCTAGAAGACAATGACTCCGAACTCTGGCAAAGCGTCAAAGACCAAGGCTATCGAACGATCTGTTACTTCTCCGCAGGCTCCTACGAAGATTGGCGTGGCGATGCCGACTCATTCCCAGCCGAAGCCATCGGCAACCCACTCGACGACTGGGAAGGCGAGGCATGGCTCGATACCAGAAATGAAGATGTGAGAGACATCATGAGGGCCAGAATCGACGCAGCCGCCGAGAAAGGTTGTGATGCCATCGATCCAGACAATTTGGATGTTTATGAACATGATGGAGGAGGTTTTGATCTTACGATCGATGATGCTGTTGAGTATGTGCAGTTCCTGTCAGAATATGCTCATAGCAAGGATATTGCGGTCGGATTGAAGAATGGTGGACAGATGGTGCAGCAAGTTTTGAGTTTGGTCGACTTCGAAGTCAATGAGCAGTGTCAGGAGTTCAATTGTCCGGACTGTAATGAGCCGTATTACGAGTGTGCGCTTTTTCAACCGTTCATTCAGGCGGGTAAGGCTGTGTTTAGAATTGAGTATGAAGAGAGTACACCGACGGAGGAGAGAACTGAGGAAATTTGTGCTTGGGAGTATGCTGGGGGGTTCTCGACGCTCATCAAGTTTATGAATCTGGATGAGAGGAGTGTGAGATGTCCTTGAATAGTCAGACCGACTGTGTAAATGCAGGCTTGGAGAGGACAGCATCTGGCCATTATGTAGTGTCGTGCAGATCGCAACACGCCGCACCATTCGATACATTCTTCCCTTTCCGGCTCTTCATCAATGGTTGTACCTTCTTGCCAAATTTATCCAGTCCCTCCAAAAAGTCATCAAAAACCAGCATGATGCCTTTAGTGCCTGGTACTGACGCAACTTCATCCAGCATCGAAGCAATCTTCTCATAAGAGCCCACAAGCGTACCCATATTCATATTCACCGCACCGTCTGGCAGTCCCAGGAAATGCGCAGTAGATTTCGAGTCAGCCTTGACATCCTTCCCACTCTGTCCCGCCATCCAGGCCACAGCCTCAACATCAACTCCAGCCTTATACTTCTCCCACTTCTCCTCAGCCTCGCGATCAGTCTCCTCCAAAATCACCATAAACAGCACCATACTTCCCACATCCCTCCCCGTCTTCTCCGCCGCCTCCACCAGTCTCACCGTCGCTTCCGCATAAGCAGTCGGCGTATTAAACCCAGTCCCCAACGCAAAATTATAATCCGCATACTGACTCGCAAATTCAATCCCTCTAGCGCTCTGCCCAGCAGCCACAATCTGAACCCCATTATTCACAGGCCTAGGAGAAAGTTTACAATCTTCCATCTGGAAATGCTTCCCTTTGAAATTCGAAGCTCCGGTTAACCATAAATCTTTCATAACTTGCACATATTCTGTCGCGTAATCGTAACGATATCCGAAATATTTGTCTCCAGGCCAGAGACCCATTTGAGTGTATTCAGCTTGTTGCCATCCTGTCACGATATTGACGCCGAATCGTCCTGGAGCTATGGAGTCGATTGTTGTTGCCATGCGAGCTACGATCGCCGGTGGGAGAGTTAGGACAGCTGTTGATGCGAAAAGTTTTATTTTTGTGGTCACTGCTGCCAATGCGGACATTAGAGTGAAGGATTCGAGATTGTGATCCCAGAATTCTGTTTTGCCGCCAAAGCCGCGGAGTTTTATCATTGAGAGGGCAAAGTCTAGGTTGTAGGATTCGGCCTTCTGGACGATGGCTTTATTCAAGGCGTAGGAGGGCTTGTATTGGGGAGCGTTGCTCGAGATGAGCCAGCCATTGTTGCCTGTTGACATGAGTGAATGTCGTTCGCATGGCTGAGGTGGAATATGAGCTTACCGATCGGTATGAAGACTCCTATGTCGACCATTGTGAGATGTCTGGAGGTTGATCTTCGTGAACAGTTTTGTTGTTAAAGAGGTGAAGTATATACTTGCCCGATTGGGAGCTACAACAGCTCTATCTACTTGGATACTTCTTATCAGCATTCAGCTCCGCAGATAGGCTGAGAGAGTCAGTAGCGAAGAAGTCGGCCTATCATATCGCAGACTGTATCTTTCAATAATCGCGTGAGAACTCATCAATTCTGGTCGCGAAATTAGCATGAAGCGTGCAGTTAGCAGAATGGTGCTATTCCTGAAGAACAAGCTCTCACAGAGTCCACCGTCCACTCGCACTGCCAGGCTCCGGTGGGTAGTCATTCATACGTGTACATGATATCTTTTTAAACAACGCAAGCCCAGCCAAAGCTTCCGTCGAACTCCCATGGCCCTCTGATATCGGACAGGCTTGGTGTCTCATCTGGCGCATAGTATCGTAACAGCTTCTCCATGTCCTCCTCTTCCATGTCACATAAATCCTCCAATGTCCATTTGACGCACACTTTGCTCATCCATTGCATTCTTTTCGGGCCTTCCTCAGGCTGCGGTGCAACTTCTCTCAACTTCCGTCGCAGCTTGCCAACCTTCTTGATCGCGTCGCCCATATTCGGAGGCAGACTGCTTGCTATCCTTCTCCTCACAATGTTCGCCATCTTCGGGCCATTGCCGTTGGTGCTAACCATGATTTGAAGCGGGCCATCGCGGTGGACACTGCCGAAGTAGAAATCGCATTCGGGAGGCACGTCTGCGATGTTTGCAGGCAGTCTCTTCTCTTTGCATAGCTTCCATATCCGTGAACTTGCTTCCGGATCATCAATGGCGGTCATAACCATTGTGATGTCCTTGTCGTCCAGGTCCGAAGGCTCGAATACCCTGTCATGGTATTCCACTTGCTGCTTTTCTATCCGGTATGCGACCTCTGGATTGAGTCCATCTCTCGGCGATACGACGACTACTCGAGCATCGGCGTTGAGGAGATTCAGGATACGGCCGGCTGCTACCTATCAATATCAACACTTAGGCATGGACGCAATCGGTGGGAGAACAAGGTCGCATACCTCGCCGCCGCCGACGACCAGCACTTTCTTATTCCGCACTTGCCATGCCAGAATCAGCGATCCGCCGCCTTGCACCTCCGGAAACTCTTCTGCCATGATGAAAATTGCAGAGACATGGAAAGGCAGAGTTGTAAGATTCTTTCTTAGCGATAAGCACCGGAGATGCACTGGCGCATGTGAAAGCGCGCCAAGACTTTGGCGATGACGTCCGGGATGGATTTCTTCCCATTGCTGCATCTAGACTTCCGTAGCCCACCACACACGCGGCGCGCTCAATGTGTCTTCCTTTCTCCTTAAATACACCAGAGATTTGACGCGCAGGGGCCTGTCCAACTGCTCATACCACTCAAAGCATCATTTGTACATCTACGAACGCTGCAGGACCTCTGAATACCGCTACATGTCCATGCCCTCCAGCATGACCGTAAGCAGTCTGGACTTCTCTATCTCTTCAGACCTCTCCATCAACTCCTGGGCGTCCCAATTGGCCCATACGAACTTGCCCTTCAAGAATCGAGCTTCTTCGGACGCGAGCCAGACACAGAAATGGCCTGGGAGATTAGGATCATCTTTTCCCTGTACCTTCATGTTCTGAGTCGCCTCTGTCTTCACACTGCCGGGCTGAATGCTAACAACATGCAATTGAGGGTTTTCAACTTGAATGTAGTCGACCAATTTCAAGCTGGCAGCCTTGCTTGCGGCGTGGGCACTGATCCCGGCTCGAGGCAGCATATGTGCGAGCCCTGTGGAAACATTGATCAGGACTGCGTTTTCAGAGGCGTGCGGAACGAAGGCATGAATCGCGTTCAACGTCGACCGAATGTTCATGTCGAACAACTTCATGAAGTCGTCGTCATTCGACTTGAGCGCGAGGCCTGGCGATGGTGTTGCCCCAGCATTGGAAACAAAAATCTCAATCGTGCCGCCCTGCTTTTCGACGATTCGATCCAGCGCCGCCATGGTGACATCTCGCTTCGTGAGGTCGACAACTTCGTAAAGAACCTCGATCTGGCGTGCACCAGCAGCCTCCGATATCTCCTGGACGGCTTGCTTCAAACGATCTTCTCTACGACCAATGATAGCAACTGAAGAGGCGCCTGCTTTTGCAAAGGCTATGGCGATCGCTTTGCCAATGCCGGTTCCGCCACCTGTGACTACCACGTTCTTGTCCTTTGCCGATAATTCTGGACGAGATGGTGAGATGAACTCATATGGACTGCTGTGCCAAGTCTTTGTGAAAGATGGGAAGGTGAAAGGTGCGGTGTTCTGCTTTGATGCCATGACTGATGTGAGTCAATAGGAGCGTTTATCCATGTCGATGGGCAATCTCTGGCCTGCATTTATATACTTGCTCGAGAAGCTGGTATCGCGGAACGTGAGTATTGTCGTGATACTCAAAACCATCTCTTGGTTTCTTCAACATTATTCAACTTCGCGGTCCAAAAATTCGTCCGAGTGACTGTCACGATAGTGTGCACTCGAACCCAGGAAACGAAGCTACCTCCGGCGGCTTTGTAACCAAGAAGCGTGACAGACGTGTTTCTTCGGCAATACTGCGAGCAGATCAAAAAGAACGATCATGAGAATGGCCCGGATCCTTCACCGCTCAAATTGGTTAGAATGTTGTCGTTTCGAAGCTCGAGAGATGAATAATCCAAATAGAGTTCGAGAGACGCCGTGATTCCACACGCCTGAGCCTCGAATAGTATCACAGCTCAATGCAACACTAATGGCGCCCAACTGGGCTCGATGGCTGAGACCTACTCGTCTTCAATTCTGACGGCGTCAGATTACTTACCACGGCTTTTGACAGCCTTTTGGCACTGCGATATTTACTGCAATCTTTTGGCCGATGCGACTTGCTTTTGATGTCAGCAGCAAGTTCATGACCAGTTCTGATGATGCCACACTGCCCCCCATGTCGGCATGATCAGGAGCATAATGACCTGCGGTGAAACCGACTATGGCAGCATTTGGGTACAGACCCGTCTACTGTCGATCAGGCTGATATTCTCTCCAGAAATCTCATCACTCTGGAGCAGCACGAAAGAGTGTACCATATAACGGGTGTGTATGTTGTTAAGAGTCCGAGATTCACAAATCAATCTCGAACTCAATTGGGAAACTACAGATCCATCCAATTTTAAGAACGATAAACTACTTTCATCAGGTCTTTCTGTACAATCTCGTCCTTCTTTGCATCCAGCTCCTGCATGTCCTGTGGTCCAAATACGAAGCGCCCGGCGAGCCTAGAAGATGTTAGTAGCTGTAGTTACTGGTTTCCGGAGATTGATTGAGTCACCATTCTCGCCTAGTCCTTGTCATCCACGTGATTGTGTCTGCAGCCAGCTCTGGCGTCTCTGTCAGGATGAAGTGCATGCTTTCGGGCATGTTCAACGCTGTTTCGGTCGGAGCGCTGCATGGATGAACAGCAAATGCTATGAGACCCTGGACAATATTAGCTATGCTGGGATTCTCACTGGGGTCGAATGCGAGACACTTACTTGTTGCCCATACTCGGCCATCAGGAAGTCGTGGAAGCGGAGTTGAGCGAACTTCGTCGACTGGTATGCACTTCCTCCGGGACTATGGAAGACCGTTATCAGCTACGTCCAAATATTGTGAATGCGAGATAGCTGCTGGTTTGAGAGTGCAGAGAGGGGTGACATACATCGTGGCTAAGGCTCCCGCACTGGAGACGGTGACGATAGTCTTGTGTGTTCCTTCCAGAAGTAAAGGCAACGCAGATCTGGTCACCAGATAAGTGCCTTTGACGTTGACTTCCCACGTTTTCCACCAATCTTCGACATCAGTCTGAGCCATTGAGTGCCATATCTCCAGTCTGGACGCATTGTTGACAAGGACATCAAGATAACCAAACTCTTCGGACACGGTCTTCATCGCCTGTTCGACTGCATGTGAATCACAGAGATCAGCTTGGAGCTTGAGTATCTTGGGCTCGTTTCGTCCAACTTGTCGAGCAGCGTCGAGAACTTCTTCTGCGGCCGCATCGAGATTGGAACGTGCGAACAATGCGATGGCAGAGGCACCAGCGCGTGCGAATGATTTCAGTGTTGCCAGACCAATACCCTTGGAAGCGCCAGTGACCAGGACTTTGATCTCCGAAGCTTGTACCTTCTCTGGGTTGATGTATGGGTACGTATCTTGATGTTTAGTTGGCACGAGTCTCATACCGAAAGGGTTGTCGAATGCGGGAGTTGCTGTGTGAGCCATGTTAGGATGAACGTATGAGACTCGCTTAGGAGAGCCATGAGCATCGACTTTTAGATATTGAAGTACATCAGCAGTCGTTGCTTCTGGTTCTGCGCCTTGCTCCTACTACCGAGATGCCTAAAGCAACCCCAAAACTCATCTTGCTTGTAAAGCATCATCCTGCCTTCGGACAGCAATGGGATTTTTCCAAGCATATCGCCGGTCAAGACAGGTTGCAACAAGTCTTGCTTAATCAGAGACAGGTGTGTCGTCGGCAGAGTTCGCCCTGCTCTGTCAACCGTATCCAAAACTCAGCAACTCTATCTTCTCGCTTGGACTCTGGTCATGAGTACTCGTAGCGTCGTTCTTGATTCCAAAGACCAAATCAGGATCCTCCGAAAGGTGCCTGATTCGTTGAATCATTGATTGTAGCTGAATGGCAGCTGAAAGTCCGAAAACAAGCCACACGGATATAGGGATTTTCACTAGGCCGGCTATACCATCTTTGCACGTGACATTCTTGGCTGAGTAACAACATCTTGTAACACGATGTTAGCAGAAGCCTCTGAACGTCGGTTGACGCTAGCAAGGCTGTAAACCATGACCAAGCAGCATCGTGAATTCATCCGTCTCTCGCAACAACATGTATGAGCCAGAGCATATAAAAATCATGGTTCCAGCTTCAACAGTGAAAGCAAGCAGCAACATCAAACTCGCACAAGCATACTCAAAACCAAGTCACCACTCTCACAATGGCAACGCAACAGGCATGGCGACTGCACTCTTACGGAGGTCCAGAATGCCTCAAACTTGACGAAATACCGATTCCGACCCCGGCACCAGGACAAGCTCTTGTCTCAGTGAGCAAAGTTGGAATGAACCCTTTCGACTGGAAGATCCGGGAGGGATATGTGAAAGATCATATGCCTTTGCAGCTGCCTGCAACATTGGGCGTTGATTTCGCAGGCACGATCGTGAGCCTGCCCGAGAACTCTTCTCGACTCAAGGTCGGCGACCGTGTCATAACCATGTCAACCAGTCTTGGGGCATTTGCCGAACATATCGCTGTGGATGAGAAGATTCTGGCCCGGATCCCGGATGCCCTTAGCGACACCGATGCAGCAACCTTGCCGATTCCTGCACTCTCAGCATGGCAGGCACTTTTCACTGCAGGAGAGGTGCGACCAGGCATGAAAATTCTTGTCCACGGTGCTTCTGGGATAGTCGGCGCATTTGCGGTCCAGTTTGCCAAGGCGAAAGGCGCCACTGTGATCGCAACGGCTTCCAGCAAAAATCGTGAATACGTGCTTTCTCTGGGCGCCGATGAATTCATCGACTATCAAACGCAGCGATTTGAGGAGCTCGCCAAAGACGTTGATCTTGTTCTGGACTTCGTTTTAGTCGGCGGTGCTATGAACACCACAGATAGGTCTTGGCAGGTCCTCACTGCCAACGGCGCCATCGTCTCGCTCTCTGACCCAGCTATCCTGGGCAAGATACCGGCTGGTAAGAGGGGCTTCTTCCCTCAGATACAGCCGAATGTTGCCGTCATGGAGCAAGTCGCTCAAGAGCTGGCAGATGGAAAGATCAAGTCAAAAGTTGCCCAGACTTTTGGCCGTAAGGAGCTTGTCGAAGCAATGGAAATCAACAAGGCCGGAGGCAAGACCGGCAGGCTGATTGTGGACTTCAAGCGGGTCTGAGATGTTGCTTTAGAAGAGTGTGAATTATGATCCTCGGCGGGCCAGAGCTTTGTGTAATCGTGCTTTTCTGTAGTCTTTGAAGTAGCAAACGACGTTCATTCACCCCGGTACACTCCACTGATGCGTTGTCCGGGCGCGTCGGACTAGCAGATCTGTCTCAATGGTCGCGTCGCGTCATCTCCGTGTCCTGCCCATCTGCCTCAGATAGAAATTCCCTAGCTTTTCACATTCTCGGTGGACTCTTGCAGGCTGAGGCACGGGGACTGTTTCTCCTGTCCATATGTGCAGCGATGCACCACCCGCCGGCGGCAAGCCCTGGATCTCGAACAGTAATTCGCACCAAGGTCACGGCTGATGGCTGCTGGCGATGGATGGCGCGTTCACAAGCGTACGTCGAACAATTTCGTGCAGCAAGAGGACAGAGCAGAGCGTGGTGTCACGGATGGCTCACGCCAAGGTTTTGGTGACCTATTATTGTCCTTTTCAAGACTTTTGGACGCCGTATTCTAGGCTCATCCATCTCAATGCTACAACGCGTCCTCCCCTCTCTCACTTTTTAGAGACAACATCTTCTTGCTAATTTCATGCATATCAGATCGGCCCAAAGCTAAGGGATAGATGCGACGCGCGCCAATCGACTTAATTTTTCGAACAGATTCATGCTCGCCGAGCAATCAATTCTTGTCCCTGCAAGTCCAAGCCTTGTGGCAGCCGTTCTTCCTCCACCCTTGTCTTGGTCTTTCAGAAGCGATCGACCCTCCGCGGCCACGCCCGAGTGTGCTACTGGTCAACTTGATGTCGTGTGCTTCGAGATCTAGTGTCATACAACACAAGTCTGGTAGCTCAAGGAAAGTCGCACGCCTCAGCCAGCATGCCACAGACGGCATTCCATGACTCTTGGCATATATCACCTGGTCCACATCGAGGACTTCGTTATCTGGGAAAGCTGTGCTCGGTCGGTTGTGTACATTGCCATGCCTCTTGGTAGGTATGCGATCCAAGCGGGACTGTTCACACCAGCCTCAGCTTTCGGCCTTAGATTCTTGGGTCCTGTTCCTTCCTACCACGCGAGGGTGTACCTCTTTCGCGAAAGGTTCTGATAAGAGATCATTGATAAGTCGCGTGGTTGTCTCAGCCGTATGTTGAAATCATTGCTCTTGTTGCATCTTTTCTGCGCACTACCCGACTCCCGCTATGGCTAAGCTGGCTGACGAGCACAATTACGAGAAGGGCATGGCTGATGAGGGTGTCACGCGCGAATCCTCGTCAAAGACAGGCACAAACGACGCAGAAGTGGACGTGCTGAAAGGAACCCTTGCACAGCGTACATGGCGAACACTAAAGACACCAGGCTCTGCTTTGCAGATTGTCATTGCAGCTTTGATCGCCATTGCTATTGGTCTGGCAGTTTCTGCGACCGTGAACGATATTCCTGAAGCAGCACCGGCCATCTTGGAAATTCCAGGTGCCTTGTGGTTACGAGCTCTGAGAGCGACAGGTGAGTGTCTTTGGCAGGGAGGTCATCTTGAAGTAGATCGTTGCGACACGCAGGTAGTGCCTTGAAAATACGCGGACTGAAGGCTAGAGATCATTTGCTACTCACTTTGATCTGAGATGCGTTTAGACCTGCTTTGCACTGAATGACATGCTGATATGTTCGTAGTATTGCCTCTGATCATCACGGCAATCATCTTGGCAGTCCAGAACCTCAAGGCCATGACATCGAACGGCTCTAAGCTAGCCAAGTGGACCATATCGTACTATGTTCTCACCACCATTCTTGCTGTTGTCCACAGTCAAATCCTGGTCGATCTGGTATGGACAAACCTCATGGTGACCGCCAACCCCGATACTCTTGGCATTACACCGGAGACCCAAGAGACGATTGATGAGCAATCGGGCAATCAAGCCCACGACATAGTCGTTGAGGTTGCTGAATCATTCATCCCGCAGAACATTGTCCAGGCTCTTGCTGAAGATCAACTCCTAGCAGTTCTGGTCAGCGCAGTTATTGTTGGTTGTCTCATCAGAGGCCCAGAGGAGAAGTCGTCCCTGCTGAGAGCTATCAAGGAGATCGATCGAATTGTCTTCGTCATCATCGAATTCCTCATCAAGCTCGCGCCGATTGGTGTCTTTTTCCTTATCCTCTCCAACCTGCTCACTCTCGATGTGGCAGACATTGGACAAAACCTTGGGGTCTTAATCGGTGCCTCGGTAGCTGGAATGTTTATCCATCTTTTCATCATGCTTCCGATCCTTTTCGTGGCATTCACCAGGCAGAATCCATACACGTGGTGGATGAAGCACTCGCCGGCCTGGATTACGGCATGGGGTTCCGCCAGCTCTGCGGCCACCTTGCCAGTGACGATGCGATGTCTGGAGAAGAACGGAATCCCGCAGAATGTGTACAAGTTTACTGCTCCACTCGGCGCTCTGATAAACATGGACGGGTAGGTGGTCACAAAGTATCGTTTCGAGAATCCCCACTGACAACCAGCAGTACTGCGATATATTTCCCAGTCGTTGTGGTCTTCCTGGCCGTGACTCAAGGTCAGACACTCAATGCCGGCGACTACACTCTGATTGTGCTGTTGTCGGTCTTGTCTTCGATTGTGACCACGCCTATTCCATCCTCGTCGCTCGTACTGACCATTATGATTGCTGGCTCTGTCGGCATTCCCATCACTGGCATGTACGCGGTCGTCGTTGCTATTGACTGGTTCATCGATCGATTCCGGACAGCTCTGAATGTCAGCAGTGATATCTTTGCCGCCAGGATTCTGACCCAGGTCACGGGCATCACCGACGAGGATGCAGGTGCAGTAGGAGAGGAGAGGCGAGCACTGGAGAGACTCCAGGATGAGGCTTCTCAGTCCGCAGCACGTTAGTGACTCCGATGGTCCGCCGTCATCCAAGCAGGTGATCATCCTCAGCTCTCAGCTTCAATGCGCAGTAGGAGATGAATGAAGTAAAGTAATCTCTCTACAGCTCTTACCACTGTTTCGACTTGCTTAAGGAGAACAGTAGTTGGTCAGGCTCCAGCTAGGCTGGAAGCCTGGCCAACTAAACTACTGCGTCTCATCGCCTGCCATTCTCTATGGGTCCGTCCTTTTGGTGGAGTCGTACGTCCTGTCCTGGATTTTGCTGTGTTATCAGGCTACTCAGGTGACGCTTCACTCCTCGACCATCTGAAGCCGCTCGTCGTAGATTCTTGTGGGGAAGAGTTCGTGGACGCTTGCATGGATCGCAATATGGTATGGCCTTATCCTACAAGCCTCGTACTATGGCGATAATGGTGCGAGGAGTGTTATAAATGTCTTGGGCATGAGTTCCGTTGCGTTCATATTTATGGTTGTCTGTTGCAGAGGGACTTGCAAGCCGTCCGGATCAGATCCACCGCTGTTCGCTGCTGGACCTCACAGGAAGCGGGCATAGGTTTGACTTTGATGACCAAGTCCATTCTCTTATCACACGGTCATTCTTCGGAAATGCTGATCGAAGCATCAAATGATTCGCTTTCAGCCCTGTACCTGCTCGCCTCCTCAGCACTATCCGTGCGGGTGAGTGAAGCTACTCGCATCCGAACATTTACGGAGTTCCGTCTGCAGCTCCAAGACGTGAAGCAACAGATAAGCTAATGGCATTGGTCAGGCACAGGGCATACCAGACAAATGAAGGGCGAGACCAGTATCGCACTCTGCTGTATCAATCCGAGCAAGCATGGGTGGAGAAGCAAGCTGCTCCACGTAGGCAACGCAGGACCCAGGATCGATCGAAGGCGGTGTGTTTGCGGAATGTATACGATTATCTGGCGCGTAAGGTGCACATCCCGCTACATTGACCCTGTTGCTATAGAACGATGTCTGATCGTTCTATTGCTTTTCTGCCGACCAATCTGCTGGAACTACCAGACGCTTGTTCCATGGCCCGTCAACCTAGACTCGACCTTCCTCTTGCGGGCACACATTTCTCATGCAGCAGCTTTGTGACAAGGCAGCTTCGAAGGAAAGGCCTGAAACCTCCTAAAGTGCGGAGTATATTGTTTGCGGTCACTGGGCAATGCTCGCTTCGGGGCAGTCGAGCTTGCCATGGGGAACAGCGCGATACGAGCTTTTGAACGAAATGGGATCCGTGTTTATGGTGACCACTTCCATATAGTCAGTGAGCTACGGAGTGGTGAAGGTTCAGTAGGTATGAAAATAAAGCCACGGTGACCCTGCTCAATATCAGTGCCGTAAGACCAACACCCACGGGCAATTATCGGCAACCACAAGTTTGGAACATCTTGTTCTGCAGACATCAGCCGATCACGCGAAGTCAGATTGTGCAGAAAGCAGAACGTTGTACGAGTGCTTGAGTGAGAAAGAACGAACTGGGATCGCCCTGGATCGGATACGCGATGGTGGATGAAGACCACCTTGAGAGCGAATTGCCTCCACGCTTTTGCTCGGGGATACTCGAGGGCAACGACATGCTTGACGATACAGTGAGGAGGCCGTGTATCATTGCAGAAAGCAATGCTTAGTACTCGTTCTCATTTGTTGCTCGAACTGCCAAACATCGCTCCTGTGGATGATGCCATGGTAGACTGAACCGCAACATAACGCAGGAGATACGATTTTCGGGAAAGTGTATAGTTCATGAATCAAGGAGCTCACATTCAGAGCTTGCTCTTGGCATCCTCTGGGGATATCTCGATAACCAGCTTGCCCAGCTGCGAACCCTTATTCATGTCGTCAAACAAGCTGTCGATGTCCTTGAGATTGTCGATGCCCTGTACTGATCGAGAGACGAGAGGCTTCAGCCCTTTCGCATTCACGAAAGCGACGAGATCGGCGAACTCCTTTCGAGAGCCCATTGTGCTGCCGCGTAGCTCAATATTCTTAAGCACATCTGGCATGATCCAGTCCATTTTAGGACCCACGGTCATGCCGTATTGAGCGATAATGCCTCCATCCTAAGTTCGACATTGTTAGCATTCACTACCGGGCAAGCAGACTTCCTGGTACTCACTCTTAACAGCTTTGCGCCCTTCTGCGCGACATCGCCACCAGCACCATCAATGATAGCGTCAAGCTTTTTCCTGTCCTTTGGAAGTAATTCCTTGAGCTTCTTGTCCCAATCCTTCTCTTTGTAATTAATTCCTCCCTTTGCACCAAGACTTATCGCTTTGTCGATCTTCTCTTGACTGCCGGAGCTGACATATACATTGGCACCAGCCGCTACAGCATAAAGTAAGGACATGACAGCAACACCGCCGCCAATACCTGTGACTAGTATGTTTCTACCCGGTTTCGCGTTCCCACTCTTGGTCATGGTAGCCCTCCATGCTGTAAGACCAGCAAGTGGAAGAGCTGCCGCCTCGTTCGCAGTCAAATGTTTCGGCGCTTCTTCTATTTCGCCAGCATCGATGCATATTATCTCTTGCGCCGCGCCGAGCGGGTTGAGCTTGGTGCCGCCCAAGATAGCGTAGCCCTTGGGACTCTCTGGTCCATCTGGGTCATCTTTCCAGCCCTGGCCAGGATTCACGATTACGCGCTTGCCTTGCCATTTCTTTGCCTCTGCAGAATTTCCAGTCTTGATTACAGTACCACAGCCATCTGCCAGAAGTGGTACACCAAACCCAATGGCACCGTAGAGAGCTTGACGAATGAAAAGGTCGCGATGGTTTAGGGCGGCGGCTATGACCTTGATCACAACCTCATTATCTTTCGGCGTAGGCTCGGGTTGCTCGATCACTTTGAGAGGGTAGTAGACCTTGCCAGGCTTGCCTTCAATCTTCTCAATGGTCAATGCTTTCGGCATAGTGAACGGATGATCTATTCTCTGCTGCTATTGCGATGATCTCGCAAGTGGAACGTAGAAGAGATGTGTGTCAATGCAATACTGTACAATGGTGAAGTACGTTTACAAGCAATGTCTAGAAGGTCACCTCCATACATGCGATCGACTCGCAGAGATGATGTAGCCAGCGCGAGGAGAGCTCGGTTATGCCCACCGAGCTCGTTCCAGCAGGCCGAGGAAGCGAAGACGCCATGTAAAAGTCATGGGACGCCAAGAGATACTCTTTCAAGACCTTTCACTACATCGGTTCCGATGCTGGCGACTTTCAAGCAATACAATTCCAGCTGACTGATACTTGAGGTTTGTACTAATGTCTATCACATTCTTTGTCTTGCTGTATACCTTGTTCATGACAGCGGGTTTGCAATAGCTGCATCCACAACATGAATGTCTCTCGATTTTGCTTGGGCCTCGCTGCAGTGTTCATCTTTCCCCTCGACAGCGAGATATACACTGATTCTACAAGGTCATCACAGACCGAGCAGAAGCTGAATCATCTGAACTAATACCTATCATGGCCATTTCTCAGCTCGTGGGCTTATGCGCCCAAGCATCAGTCACAGCCTGGATGAGAGGAGCTGCTCGCCTATCAGTAGCCCGGCTGTAAGCCAGTATATCGCAACAGGTAATGCTGACTGTAAAGAGAGAGCGTGGCCGTGGCTGGTCGAACGCGGACAACGTCATGTGACCGTGCTTCAGGCATGGGGAAGCAAGATGCGCTACCTCCTCCCTCCCTTCGCACATATTGATCACGCCTCGCTGCGCCCATGCACCATCGGGTCCCATATACTGCGTCTTTGAGCAGCGTCTTTGCGCTGTCTTGCGCTGTCTTGCGCTGCTTGCCTTGTCCTGTCTCTCTTTTCTGGCCCTGATACTGCCAGCGCCCGCTCTCCGAACACTCAGCTATTCTTCCTACAGCGTCCATACATCCCAGCACTTCTTCGAGAGCAGCTACGTCCTGACCGAGTCGCGCTTCCGATTGTCTCATGAAGACGATGTGATGGGCGAGTCCGGTGACAACATCTCTCACCACTCGATGTGCACGCCGCAGCGAGTCCACCAGGCACCACGAGAGGTTGCCAATGATAAGGAAAGAACAGCGAGGCGAGACAGACCGTCGCATTGAGCGGACAATTGTATCGCCATCATGCGAACGCATGTCCTGAGGCTGCTTATACGTGCGCTGTGTACAGTATGACCTCGCAGGCATCATCAAGAGCTTCGATCACGCCTTCGCAAGCTAGGGTCCACAACCACGACACGATGGGTCTTGACTGGCTAGAGACAGCCTGACCGCGGCAAGAACATCCAGGTCCAGGTCTATTCTATTTCGACCTCATAGCTACGGACGCTTGCTATACTTCATCTTTCCACTGCTCATCATGCGCTCGACATGAAGCACAAGAATGGCTCTTGTCTGTCGCCCTGACCATCGATCGCGGACATATCGGGGACGAACTGCCGGTTTCGCCCTATCGGCGCTTCTTTTAACCAAGGAGAGACCGTCTTTCCTGGATCCAATCCGTTTCCTTTTCTTGGCGCCGATTGCGCTCATGCAAAAGTCTCTCCATCTCACACACAGCATGCCCACAGATGGTACGAACCTGCACAGAGGCTTCAGATGTTTGCAGTTTGTTCTGCCAATTTTACTCTCCAATAAGCTTTGTTCAAAGGCGGTTCGCGTCGCAGGAGCAAACTTCATGTCTGTGGTGTACCGAAGAACCCATGCCAAGCCTGGCCCTCTCGCGATACGGAAGTCACCACGCCTATTCAACGATATCAGCAGCTCTGCAGCACTCAACCCGTGTCTTTACCTTGGAAATCAGTCTCTCCGCAGTGGACAGCCGCACTCCGTTCTCAACATCCATGCTAATTGACCAGATCGCAAACACTACTACCCACGCGCGAGGTATATCCCTGTCGCCACAGCGTCAGAGGAATGTAAGTATCCCACCAAATGGTAATGTATAAGTGGCAGAAACACCTGCAAGTCGTGGCCTGTATTCATGTTACACCGCGAGTCTCTACTTGCTCCAGCAATTTGGAGACCACTTTCTGTGCTTTTTGGTAGCGCTCTATCCTGCTTGCGTTTGCCATTTTGCGTCCTGTATTTCTAAAATGTCCCTTATCGACACAACAAAAGACTTGTGTTCGCTCTTTGCAGAGCAGGTGCAGAGAAGTCCTGAAGCCGTCGCTCTCAAAGATGAATCGGCGAGCTACACGTATGCGCAACTAGCCGCTCGAGTTGACGAGCTCTCCAAAAGACTGCGGAAAATTGGCGTTCACCGGGACACGCTCGTCGGGGTGCTGCTACCAAGAAGTGCTGACTATGTGATAGCCTCTCTGGCAGCATTGCAAGCAGGAGGGGCGTATCTTGTGCTGGAGCTTGCATATCCACCTGACTTGCTAGCCGATGTGATTGAGGACGCAAACCCGGCTGTCGTCATCACCAATGCTGCTGCTACTGGCAAAGTCAAGGATGGCATACCCCTCATTGTGCTTGAAGAGCCTGCTACAGACAACGTAAATGGCGGCGGCGATGGTCTCACGAATGGGCATGTCAATGGAAGTGCTCAGCCTAATGGCGTCGAAAAAAGTCTTGAAAGCTCTGCAGAAGACGACCTGGAACGTCTTGCATTCGTAGCATACTCTTCCGGAACCACTGGCACTCCGAAAGGCATCGCAAATCCTCACCGGGCGTCAGTACGTTCGTACAATCTCAGGTTCAGCATTTCTGATCTTCAGCCGGGCGACCGAGTGGCATGCAACGTATTCTTCGTGTGGGAAATGCTACGACCGTTGCTGCGAGGCGCCACCACGGTCACCATTCCAGATGAAGTCTCCTACGACCCAGTTGCATTAGTCGACATGCTTGCTTCCAAGAAGATTACCGAAACTTTGATGACACCGACTCTGCTCACAGCAGTCTTGTCTCGGTTTCCCGACATTGGATCAAGACTTGGCGATCTGCGTACCTTGTGGCTCAATGGCGAGGTCGTCACAACAGACTTGGCGCGGCGCGCATTGAAAGCGCTTCCTAATGTGCGCCTGCTCAATTGCTACAGTGCTTGTGAGACACATGAAATTGCATGTGGCGATGTCAGAGAAATGCTTGACGACCAAGCGACGTACTGCCCAGTAGGCAAGGCACTAGAACCTGAGCACATTCATGTTCTGGACGAAGATGGCAAAGAAGTGGAGGCTGGGATGAGTGGAGAGCTATACGTTGGTGGCTCGCTGCTCGCTCGTGGATATCTCAACCGCCCTGAGACTACCGCCAGCGCTTTCCTCCCGGATACCTTCAGTGCTGGCGACTCAAATGCTCGGATATACAGGACAGGTGATCTTGCTATTCTACACGCCAACGGGCTCCTCGAGATCACTGGTCGGACTGGAGCTATGATCAAGCTACGAGGGTACAGTGTTGTGCCAGCCAAGGTTGAGGATACCATAACGAAATATCTAGGCGTCAAGCACTGCGCAGTCGTGGCGCATGGCGATGGACTTGAACGACAACTTGTCGCATACGTGGTTGCTGACAGTGACGATGCCAGCCGACCTTTGGTGGAGATCGATGACCATGGCCACAGTCCGACGGCACGAAAGATCATCTCACCTTATCTGGCGCAGTACATGATTCCATCCTTATGGGTCGAACTCGATCAGCTTCCCACACACAGCGTTTCTGGAAAGGTTGACTTGAAAGGCCTCCCATCACCTCCAACGGTTGCGATGACCAATGGAACATCAACTCCAAAGGACCCTATTGGTATCAACGACATCGCGGAGGTCTGGGCCGCCACGATAGGTGTCTCTCAGCAAGCTCTTCAACCCGAACACAGCTTTTTCGATCTTGGTGGGCATTCACTTTCGCTCGCTGCTCTAGCCTCTAAGCTGTCCAGACGCTTTGGATTCCGCATATCAGTTGGTCGCCTTGCCGAGCCTGCTACATTGGAAAGTCATTTATACACAGTACGAGAGGTCCGAGATGGCTCGATCGCTGCTGTTCAGTCCGACCTTCCGGCCGCTCTGCGCAGAGATTCTGCACTGGACCGAGACATCGAAGTGCCTCCCACAGCAAAGATTGCTGCTCTGAAGGACGCACAAACAGTGCTTCTCACTGGAGCTACTGGTTTCCTCGGTGCATTCCTGCTCAACGAGCTTCTGGAGAGCACATCGGCACAGATCATATGTCTTGTGAGATCTCAAGACCCTTCGGAAGACGACAAGCCTGGATGTACAGCTAGGCTACGCAAGAACCTGATCGATTCGGGTCTATGGCGAGATTCGATCATGGAACGAGTCGAGATCCTGCCTGGTGACCTACCGCGAAAGCGGCTTGGTCTGTCGCCTGACGCCTTCGAAGATCTAGGAAAGCGAGTTCAAGTTATCGTTCATGCAGCTGCGGCAGTCAACCTTGTGTACCCATACGCCGCTCTGCGAGGAACGAACGTAGAAGGTACACGAGAGATACTGCGTTTGGCGTGTGTGAATGGTGCCACGGTACAATACGTCTCCACTAACGGTGTCCTGCCGCCATCAGAGAGTGGCCACGGATGGCCTGAAGACGCAATGCTTTACGTCGATGCAGTCCCAGAAAAGATCCCAGATGGATATGGGCAGACGAAATGGGCAGCAGAGCAGCTTGTTCTCGAAGCAGGACGTCGTGGCCTGCCTGTGAGGATTTTACGTGCTGGCACTATCAGTGGACATAGCTCTACCGGCGCTGCGAATGCCTGGGATCTGCTCACTGCCTTATTCGTGGAGTCTATTCACCTGGGACACTATCCAGACGTCAAGGGCTGGAGAGCAGAGATGACTCCCGTCGACTTCGTGAGCAAGGCCATCGTGCATCTCGGCAACCAGACACATGCGAAGCAGCTCGTCTTTCACCTCGGTGATCCGGATCCTGTAGAAGCTGCCACCGTATTTCAACACTTTGCAGAACTGGGATACCCTACCGAGCCGATGGACTTCGACGAGTGGGTAACGCTCTGGACAGAGAGGCGAGGATCTGCGAAGGGCGGTGATGGCGCATTCACTGTTGACATCCTCCGCAGTGGTATGCCGAGCGTCGGGTTTCTCAGAGACATAGTCGTTCTCAATAATGCTCAGACTAGACCTTTCCGAGCTATCGTTGAGCGACCAAAAGTGGACAGCGTACTTCTAGAGACGTATGCGAGACATTGGTTCGCACGAGGCTGGATGAACCGAGCACCTCTTCGTCACACTGCTAAAGGCGGTTCTGCATTGTCGGTCAGGAAGAGCATTCTCTCTGGACGTGTGGCTGTCATTACAGGTGCTTCATCGGGTATAGGTGCTGCTGTCGCTGCCGCGCTAGCCGTTGAGGGCTGCCATCTCGTCCTCGCAGCTCGCAGAACACAAGCATTGGAGTCGCTCAAACGGCGTCTCGTCGTTAGGGAGGGCAAGGTTATTACGAAGCAGACTGATGTGACAGATAAAGCTCAGGTCGACGATCTCTTCAAGACAGCTGAGAAAGAACTCGGACCTGTCGACGTCTTGGTCTCTTGTGCTGGCGTGATGTACTTCACCATGATGGCCAATGCTCAAACCGAGGAATGGAACACCACCGTTGATGTCAACTGCAAGGGTCTGCTTCACTGCCTGTCCGCCACAGTACCTGGCATGCTCCAAAGAGGCGTCGGCCACATCGTAAGCATCTCTTCAGATGCGGGACGAAAAGTCTTCCCAGGTCTCGGCGTGTACTCAGCATCCAAGTTCTTCGTCGAGGCGACGCTTCAGTCTCTTCGGCTTGAGACTGCTGGCAAAGGTCTGAGAGTCACTGCTGTTCAACCTGGAAATACTGCGACGGATCTGCTTGGCATGTCTACTGATGCTGAAGCAATTGAGGCGTATGGAAAACCTTCGGGAGCAAGAATACTTGATCCAACGGATGTGGCCAACTCGATTGTGTACGCGTTGAAGCAGCCTGAGCATGTGGCTGTCAATGAGATTTTGATCGAGCCAAGAGACGAGCCAATCTGATGGCGTTCGTTCGAAGATCTGATCGGAGTTGCGTAGGAGCCCGCAAATGGATGGACCGGGTATTGACTGTTCTAATACCATGTGGTTTAACGAACAGTACCACATACTCCAGCACATGTTCCATTCACATCTATATCAGTAATGTCCTTCAATTCTCTCTTAGCCTGATTCCCTCCTTACAGCTCTCATCAACCCTTTCCATCCCCGGCAGTATCATAATATTATAGGTCATGCCCGGATGATCAAGATTCGGACATCTGCCACCATCGACAAAACCAAGCTTCTCTGCCACACGATTGCTTTGCTGGTTCTTCTCATCAGCAAACACGATCAACTCCTTGAAATTCTTCCCCTCTCCTAGATCATTTTGCACACATCGCATGAGCTCTTTAGCAGCTTCTGTTGCGTAACCTTGCCCCATGTATGGCTCGAGTAAACACCATCCTAGATCTGGTGGAAGTTTTGCGGCTTTCTGGACGATGTCGACGCCTCCGATCAACTTGCCGTCCGGATTGCGAGGGCCTAAATGGATCATGTAGTAGGCGCATTGGTCCGCTTTTCCAGACCTGAAGTGTGGCGCCCGGAGAAGTGCGTTGCTGAAGAGCTTGTCTAGATCTTCGTGCGTTCGGATGCCGAAGTCTCCCATTCTGGAGTGGGCTGTTGGACTGTTGAGTGCAGCTAGAAGACAATCATATTCTGCGTCTGTTCCGGAGAACAGGGTAAGCGTTAAGCGGTCTGTGTGAAGGGCAGGTGGGAATACGTCCTTGAGGAGGGCCATCGCTAGATGTCAGTGGTGCAAGTGCGGACTTGGTGTATCATAGATCGTTCGGTTCGCAAGTAGACTGATCTCGTGGTGGTTCTTGCCAAGAGAACTCTCGAGATCTGCTGATCAGGTCCCGAGCGAAAGCTCAAGGCGTTTTGGCAGAGTGGACTATCTTGACACTGTAATTTAGGCACCGAAATGTATACTCGTCTAGGATGATACATTAACGTACAGAAGCTTTGGCTACACAATCGGGTTCCGCTTGGCGTTCCTCCAGCGGGTATTTACACCCGCTCGGCATCTGTGGCATGCCCGGATGGACCAGTCGAGCTGTAGTCGATCGACACGAAGCACCTGTCAACCTCACCCAGACCTTCGCAGCAGTACTGTAGCGTTTCCGCAATATCATGCGATCGATATAACTTCGTCTGAGGATCCATCAAAACATCGTATTCAACCCATATACCGTCGCCTGCGTGGTATGCTGTAACATTCTTGAAACCTTCCACAACATCGCTGAATCGGTACGCGAGTGCAATAAGTTTCTTCATCGTCGCATCGTCTGCTGCCTGACCAGAGAGTCTCGTCACGTTCTCGAAGGTGGTGGAAGCTATGATAGTCAGCGTAAGCGCCGGAAGACATGAAAAGAAGAAACTTACCCCAATCATAAATAATGTATAGAGATAGTATTGCTGCGCCTAGCGGGTCCAGCCACCAGACATTGGCATAATATCCGATAAGTGGGAAAAGCAATGATAAGGTGTTGAAATTGACATCGGTCTTGCAATCCTGTGCCAACGCTTGGACTTGAGTCGTCTTGATCGGCATGCAGCCAAACCAGATCGTGCCTTTTACCACCACGGTCGCTACCAGAGCTGCAATAGCAACGCTGCCAAGATTTTCCGGTTCACCTTTGAGCGGCATCAGCTTTTCGACAGATTCTTTTAGAATCTGCAGGAATGATATGACCATGATGATGCTGAAGACTAGAATGCCCAAAGGCTCGAGGCGTTTGCGGCCGACAGGGAAGCGTTTACTCAGGGCGTCTAGACGCCATTGAACCAGCTTGTTGGTAGTCCAGACTATGAGTGTACATAGTAGGTCCAGAGTAGAGTCCACCAGCGACGCAATCAAGGAAAGTGAGCCAGTTGTAAAGGCAGCAACGATCTTGCCAATGAGCAGAAGGATGTTGGCCAGGACATTGATGTTGATAGCCCACTTTGCTCTCCACTCTGCTTTTGAACGCCGCTCTTTCTCATCCTCGGGCAAATGTTCGTAGATGTTTCCGGAGGTGTTTTGAAGGCCTCCATGCCGCTCTTGATCCCCGTCATGATCAGGATCGGGGTCCATGGACTCCAAGACATCATCGGCAATAGCCATAACAATAGTGTCCACCTCCAGCCAGTCATTCAAGCGATCGTTCTGGCCTTCGTAGAACTTTCGCACCTTCTTGTTCTTGATTTCCTTTAGCTCATCATCGGACTTGCGGAATTGTTCTAGATCATCGCGATGGATGTTGTTCAATATCGTCTTCTTCAGCTCTTCTCTTCTCTTGTCTTCTAGTGCAGTTCTCGCCGCGTCCTTGAAACGCCAGAGATTGGGCTTAGGTCTCGCATCGCCGTTCGAATGAGCATCGCCATTTCCATTGCCGTTGGAGTCATCGTATCCGGCATTACCGCTTTCTAAATCTCCATTGTTGCTGCGACTGCCGAAAGGTCGAGCAGTGGATGATGTCTGTCTTTGAGTCGAAGCTCGCGTTGGCAGCGCTCTCTTGCCGACCATCTCTCAGCTCTGTGTCGTTCTGTGGACTCCGACACTCGACAAGCCTCGAACAACCAGACCAGGAACCGTAGGATAGTATAAATGCTTAGATGCTGATGAATGTGTGCAACAGCGCGAGCAGGACAGGTCATTCGTCCATGACTTCTTCACTCTGCCTTGTTTCTACTGACAAGCAGCACGCGTTAGACCCATCTTGGTGCATTGGATCGATCGCCTACGTCAGCGCGCCCAGATCTCGTCAGCGCGTGGCAGACGAGCCGCTCCGAGGATCAGGCATGTCACCCACAACCGGCTGCCGACATCCGAGGAATCAAGATCGCCTTCAAACAGTCCGTAGGATGGCGAAGGCAATAGCAAGAAGATTTTAATGGAGGAGAGCTGCTCTAGAGCCATGTGAGGCCTTGTTGTAGTGAACGAGCTCCGCATGAAAGAGCTGGAATAGTTCATGTTCGGCGACTGCACAGGATCAGAGTTCTCCGTCAAAAGCTTGGTGAAAGCTTGGACAATGACGGTGCAAGTCATCATCAGCCACGCGTGCTCGACTGTCTCGATTGCTACTCCAATATCACATCTTTCGACATCGGATCAGAACCGCCAACTAACAGCCTGACACACTCTAGTAAGGAGAGAACTCAGTAATTTGGGACTGGAATGACCATTGACCTTGTCCTCCGTCATCTTGAGACTGGTCGCGATCCCAAAGGCATCAAGCATGTGTGGCACAATATTGTAGAAAGAATCCACTTTTCTGGATGCCGGCCGCTGCAGTATGGGCCAGCGTTCGGAGGCGTTGCTGTACTTTGGAAGTTGAGGCGCGGACTCAGGATATGAGCGTGAAGCTGCTCGGCAGCATCGCATTACCACCAGCGAAGGCTGCTCTCACATGCTTGGCGAATGCTCAACCCCAACTCATACGCGATGCGAGCCTTTATGGTGATCACATCCGAGGTCCAACCAGCGATGAAAATGCCGCTTGGAGTAAAGAAGGTCTCACAAGCCAATGCTTCGTTCTTCGTTCAGCCGGGGTCGGTATGGCCGGCAGACCGACCAGTCATTGCCAATTCGTGGCTCCTTAAATATATTGTCCGGGGAGAGGGCTGATTACTATACAGACATGAGGTGATTTGCTTTAGCTGCTGATGCCATTGTAGGCTGTCCAAGCAGACCGTTGAGCAAGGTCAGGTCTCAGAAGCGAAGTCAGCGGCCTCGGTTGTTTGCTCGTCGCCTGCTGCTGTTGTGAAGAGATAGGCGGCCAGATATATAAGTGGGCAAGCGAAGGAGTGGTTTGAGGGTAGTCTGTTATCCGTCATCTCATTCATATCGACATTATCCACGATGATCTGCTCTGCTAGTACCTATTTGTACGCGCCAGCCGTTCTGGCATTGAGCATCTACATGCTCGTTGTGCGAGCCAAACGATACCGACGCCGCGATGCCATTGTGAGCCATTTTGAAAATAGACCACTCTCCTCGATGACGACGAAGGAGGCATACGATATTATGATGCAGCTGCAGGAGCTGGAATTTCCATATGCTTTTCGGAAGTCAAGAAAGGTCGCATTGCTAAAGGTTAGTATATCAAGACCATGCCTGCATCAGTATTGACTCTGATCCTAGGCTGGTGGGATTCCGACCATGACCAGAGTCTTCGTGGTCACTGGCCAGATCTTGACGCAAAATGCACCCAAGCGGTCAGTGGACACCGAGATTCTGCTTCGGGAGGTTCATTCGCAGGATCGCACGTCTGAGCGATATATGCAATCAGTGGCTCGTATGAACTTCTTGCATTCGAGGTGGCGGAAAGCTGGTAAGATCCTGGACGAGGTGAGTAGAAAGCAACATTATTCTGTGCATGCCATGATTGACTCTGTCTGGGGCAGGACATGCTGCATACTCTCGGCTCCGGCATTGTGGAGACCCTCAAGATCATCGCAGAACAAGAATGGCGCGATCTGACTGATGTCGAGAAATGCGCGCTTGGTGTCTTCCACAAGAACTTGGGCGAAGACATGCAGATCCCATATCATTTCCTGCCTTCTCACGAGATTGGCTGGCGTGACGGCTTGCACTTCGCCGAGGAGCTGGTAGACTGGACCGTTTCATACGAGTGCAAAGCCGCCATGCCGAACGAGAATAGCACCCGCTATGTCCAGATTTACATCGACTACCTCCACTCCCGAGCCAAGAACTTCTTGCGCAAATCGCTCGCACTGGAGATTGATGAGCCTATGCGTTCGGCGCTGACTCTGGAGCTTCCGGGGCCGCTCTTCACAGGATTTGTATATGCTACTCGAGCCATCAGGAAGATTGTGTTGCGACATCTTTCTCTGCCTCGAACATCTAATCAAGAGACAAAGATGGTCCAGGATTTGAATGCGGAGACCGGGAGATATAACTTCTGGACAATCCACGCCAGCCAGCCCTGGTATGTCAATAAGCCATCCGTAGATAAGAGTTTCTAGCCTGAGGGATACGATCTCAAGACGATTGGTCCGCTGCCACAAATTGGCAAAGGCATCGAAGAGATGGAGATAACGATGGAATTCTTGAGGAAGAACACGCTGAATCAGTGCCCTTTCAGTGCTCGCAATTTTGCGAAAGCGAACTGAAGAAGGAAGGCTGGACTCAGTGATGGTTCATCCTGCGTCTTTGGAGCGGATGTCAAGAAGTCCGAAGCTTTCGTGCGCAAGGCTGGAGCAGTAGCGCCACTTCTGTCATTCAGGCTACCGCAAACTTGTGCTTGGCGTTTTGGAATGTAAAGTCCATCTTAACACCGGGCCACTGCCTCAACAGAGTGAAACGAGAGTCGGATTGCGAATGCGAGACCACCTCTGATCTAATTGCGACAGTTTCCAGAAGTCTCCGGGTCGGTGACTTAGCACCGTACGGTAGGCAGTCGTGACTTTATGAAAAGGACCTTGAGTTGCCGAGCCGGGGCCACATTCTCCGTAAGCACTTGACGTGTTCTAATTTCTTTCGGGTGGCTTGCTCTTCATCTATCCAGCTCCGTGTCTCGACTCACAATCACACATAGCTGCGCAGTAATGCTATAAGAAAGAAGTAGAAATCGGTCTTGAGGTAAGTATATCAGCACCAACACCTTCCTCGACCAGTTCAATAAGCAGAAGTCGAAACCGTTGCATCACCCTTGCAAAGTCCAATTCCTGGTCTCTCCACAATCTCCACAACCAAATCCACACCACAGCAGATCAAGATGTTCTTTCAACAGATGGGAGCCACATATATCAGTGCCTCGAGAGAACAGTCCCGGTCGCGGTCGCAGTCACCAAACGATTCCCAAGAAAGTGTCAACAGCAAGCCTGAGGACCAAAGTAGCGATCACCAGCATCGACGCTTCTTCCGATCTGGAAAGTCATCTTCGCGATGCTCGAGCCTGTTCCGATCTTCAAGGCCTTCGAGTGTCGCCTCTCAGCCGGAAGTCGCTCCTCAGCGTGACTGAGAATGAAGATATAGTTCTGGCATCTTTTATCCGCAACGTGACATCTGAACCAGGTCGATAAGCAGTTGTCAAAGTCTTTGCACACTTGCAACCAGGCCTCTTTCCCGAGACCCAGCTACTGGACACCCAGGAGACCGAGTTACAGCTGTTCTGGTGATGACAGCAAAACTTGAGGCTTTCCTTCCTCAAGGGCGCTCAGGCTCAGCCTTCGGATTCACCTTCATAAGGACTAATGGCTCGCCTCGAGCAAGAGCGATACTTTGGACGGCAGGCGTGCCGCGATAGCACGGCGGCTTCTTACATCCTATGAGATGTATAGCATATTTCGAGGTGCTCTACAGAATGATGAGAGCCAGCAGGCTTCGTCAAGAATGTTGAAGATTCGACACAGGAGTTGCGTTATCTGCGTTTTCGTCTTGGCCCGGCAGCTGGCACCAGGCTTTGGGAAAGTTCACTTCCCTGTCACTCCACATCCAAAACCTAGAATGCAACGCAGCAAACACCTTCTAAAGCCTTCCTTACACTCTCCTCTCACGCAGTCTTTTCACTTTTATTGACCTTGTAGATCTCATACTCGATTGCCACAGTGCCGTCCTCCTCGACCTCAAACCTCCCCTCAGCAACCCAAGCGCTACTAGCGAGCCACGCCAGTTCGGGATCTCCTGATTCCATGATAGGAGTTGCGAAAAGCTCATGATCACCAATTCTTGTAGTCCTGGCCTTCTCAGTACCCATCACTGCAGCATAAGCCAGCTCATCCACTTTCATCATGCCATCATAATGGACATAGATTCCGGCACCTGATGGAGTTCGAAGGTTGATTCGGACGTCGATATGTCCAGTATTGGTCTCCGTGTTTAGCTGGAGACACAGGAGTTAGTAAGGGTGGAGAGCGAGAGGGAGGGAAGTCATTACGAGGAACCAATCGCCACTACCTGGCAAGAGATCCGCAGTCATATCTTTTCCGCGAAGGAAGCCTTTGTTCAGAGGCACGATCATGCGTTGAGGACCGCCTTTTACTGGACCAACAGGAAGAATGTTGGGCCGATCGAAGTAGGCTCGGAGAGTGAAGTAGTGCTCTAGAGTTGGCGGCATTTTGGCAATTAGTGTTGTGAAACAAGACAATGGGATCGACTGGATCTGGTAGCTGCTTCTTTTTATCTGCGATGAGAGCTTTAGACTTCACATGGGTTACCATGGAGATTTTCTAAGTACGTCATTGCGACAGGATGCTGAATTCTGAACAGCGAAGTAACAGCGAGAAAGCCACAGGCCTGTCTCTGTTCTTGTTGTACGCTTGGGTGTCCTCATACCTCTCGGAGAAGACCACCCCCATGCTCTTGTCAATGTGAAATGGCATCCCTACCCATAACATGTTTGACCCAAAGTCGATAACAATATTCTTGCAGAGGAGCACTCGAGGTTTAGACATCTTCAGGCTTTTACCATTGACCTTTGACTAGATCAAAGCACTAGAACGCAATGATCCGGCTCCCTTATTGAAAAGTCATCCCAAACACCAACGCTTAATCCCAACGACGTGCAGAGAGGCAAGCAGGTTGATCCATCCCTCAAATCCTGAAGCCAGAGACTCCCCTCACACATGTCTGTTGCCAACACTTCCATTGTCCCTTTTCCCTCCTCCACCAAAGCACCATGACCGTCTCCCTCGCCATGCCACCCTTCCCTCCCGTTTCAACACCAAGCAGTAACCAAACACTGGCCACACCAGCATCCTCATCAACGTTGGCACTCGCATCCGCAATGTTCACAGCCAGCTTCACTTTCTTATGATTCTTCTTGAGTTGAGCAATATATGTTTCTCGACCGACGACTGGGACACGCGAAGGGCCCGTGGGTGTAGAGACATCGACTTCTGCTCGGAAATCTGAGACCACATATTTCTGAAAACATGGATTGCTGTAGTCTTGGTTTGCGAGAGATGAAGCGATTGTGAAGGATCGAGATTCAAGGTCTTGCGCTAAGGTGTTGGTAGAATTGCGTCTCGACAGGTGAAGTGTTGATGGTGAAGGCTGAGGTCGCAGGATCTCTAGTGATGTTGCCATCTTTCTTGGCTCGCTTGGGAGTATCGTATCGTTGTATTTGTGTGTTTCTACAAGCCGACAAGACTTTGTTGTTGGAGCGGATTCTAGTGGTTGCGTGGTTGAGGATAATTATAAGATGAAGAAGACGGAAGTCTCGAAGCTTTTGTCGAGTATGTTCTTGGCTTGTGCAATCGTACACAAGTGAGGTAGTATCAAAGTATGCCCAGATCTTCGGAAGCTGATGTCGGATATCAGGAAATGATGTTGATCGTCAGGGCCTAAGAAAGGCTGATGCGACCTCTTTTTGTCTTTACCCGGGATAGACGGATATTTTGACTCTTGTCTCACCTGGCAAGGGCAGGACCACTCTCACATAAGAGCAATGCATCTCGAGTGTTGCCCTAACCGCCGGCTTCAGTCCTTGTGTGACCTCTTCGTTCTTCGCTCCCAAGAAAGTCAATTGAGCCGATGCATCCAGATTGACACAAAATCCTCCGAGCAGTAGGCAGGCACGGCAGGGTCCACCACGTGTAGGATCCCACACCGCCGGGACCACCTGATACAGATACTATTATAGGCAAGCAGAAAGTTGAAATAGGGTCTTTAGGACGTAGGGCAGAAAGCAACGCGTACGCCGAGCGACCTGCTGCGAAGTATAGGCTGCGTACGTAAGAACAGAATGATGAAGTGTTTCGGCAGCGAAAGACGCCATTGCAAGAGCCCTATAGGGCCGGCATTGTCCAATCAGGGCACTAGGAAGGTCTGGAGGCTCCAATTTCGAGATCTTCGTTCGTGTCGCGTGCTTGCATTTTCGACATTCAATGTTGACATTCCGGGGGCACTGAATTTCTGTAACAAGTCGTAATCTATCTCTGGTTGCTGCTAGAGTCGCTGCACGTTTGTTCTGGACCAAGATCTCAACTTCATACCACGCGGTTGGCGTGCAGCAAGCAAGCCACTGCTGTAACACATCTTGGTAGGACTTAGGGCCAAGGGCGCCCTAGGGCTGCGGAATCGGCGCGTCCGGCTCACCAGTCTGCTCGTGCATCCTTCGTCCGCGATGATTGCCTGTTCGAGTAGTAGTGTTAATGTCTTGACGGAGATACCTCTGTAGCTCCATGTTCACGACTCAGCATTCAACCAACGTTCAAGACATGGAAGTGTATAACTCGCCCGATGAACCAGTGCGCATAAACGCAAAAGTTTTGAGGCGATAGCCTTCCATTGCCAAAGCTCTATATGAAGCCATTTTGGTTGCGCACTGGATTGATCCAAGATGGAATTCCAGGTCCAGCCTATGGTTCATTTGCGTACGATGCACGTTTATTTGCCCAGCAGGTGCTGCTTGCAAGCACGAGTATCAGGTATTTTGGCGAGGAAGGCTTTCAAAGCCCCAGAAATCCTGTATGGGTCTTGCTCTTGGTCGGCTGTGGTGAACTTATCAAAACTGGATCGATGCGACTGCTGACACTTGATCGTATCTTGGATAGAGGATCGCTTGCATCCCTCATCCATGTCTTCTACCAAGCACGTCCCTCAAAGAACTCATTCTTCCAGCCATACTGATGGTACTGCCACCTTGAGCCCGCATATTGCTCATCAAAGCATCTTCCAGAGCACTCTGTGTTACGCTTGCGTCGTCGAGGTCAGAAAACGAGGATCCCATACTTGGACTTCCCTCCGAACCATCTCTCCTGTTTGTTCGTGGGCTGAGCGATGCCAATTGCGCCCGATGCCGTGGCGAAAGAGGTCCAGGCGGTCTTTGAGCCGTAGAGCCGACTGATGCACGACGCTGGTGACTGGTGTTACTACTGGAAGGTATGTCTGCGCTTGAACGTCGGGGCTGATCAGAGTCGGTGGACAACTGGCGATGCATGTTGATTGCAGCAGAGGATGCCGATGATGCGGAAGATTCTGTCGTGGTCGTTACAGTCCGCGCGGGCGGTCTGATAGCACGAGGTGCGATTTGCGCTGCTGGTTGTTGCGGAGTCTTCTTGGGCGAGCCCCGAATTGTGGCTGCTACATCCTCTTTATTCGTTGACTTTGAAGCACCTGCAAATGGCAGATAACCACCCGGACTGCTGTCGTCATCCTCGTCAGCTTCTTCGTCTCCGTCAGAGGCAAGAGGAGCAAGCGACGGCTTTGCCTTCTTGGCTAAAAGAGGCCGGCGGAAAGCCTGGCTCCTTGACATTGCCGATGGTTCCTCCTCGGATTCTGATTCTGATGCCCCTTCATGCTCGATAGCGTCTTCGTAATAGTCATCTTTAGGAGAGCTTGGTGCCGATGGCGAGACTCTCGCCGGTCTGCGCGTTGAACCAGAGGATCCACGCAGCGCTCGCTCGCGGAGTGGTAGCTGCTTCGCTGTTGAGCCAGAGATCTTACTCTGCGTGACCGTAGCTGAAGAAGGCGTTCGTGATATGGGCGGGTGTCCAGAGATTGGTGTTCCGGATCCTGGTAGCGATCCTGGCAGCCCTACTGTCTCTATTGGCGAAGGATAGGAGGGGCTTCCACGCCTGACCGTGGTTGCAACCGATCCTGAAGGCATTTTGGAGTCTGGAAATCCGTCAGTCTAAACTACAGCCTGAATAGAGTAATCGAAATACCTCGGCTGCCGGTCCTTTCCATCTTCACACCACCGATACTCCCTGCTGCAGAACCACTCCCAGTGCCATCGCCCTTGTCGGCGGCCGCCACGCCACCAATTCTTCCAACTTGCTTTCGCATGCGCTCCATGTGCCTTTCTGTTAGCCATGCCGCTTGCATGAGCAGAAAAGACAACTCGACATCGAAATCATGGCTCAAACCCTCCCAGTCCAGGTCGTTGGAGGATGCCTTCGAGATGAGCTTCCATAGTCGCTTGTCCTTCGTAGCATTCCAATTGGAAGGAGCTGGATCCCGGAAAGAACCTCGTACAAATGGTAGGCGAATGAATACGGTGTAGTGTGGGACAGGCCTCGTAGAGGATGATGATGTATTTGGAGATTGTGGTCTTGACGATGGTCTAGGCTTTAGTATGTTTGTTGCCGGATCGGGTACGGGCGTCGTATTTGAGGACTGTCTGGAGCGGACGTGAGAAGGTATAGCTGCTGCAGACGATGATGGCGACATACTAGAGTGTCAAGCGCATACACGCTGCTTTGTGTTTGATGGAAAGTAAGGTGTTCTTGCGATGGAAGCGTTGAGTCGAGGTTCGGAGTCTTGGCTCCTGACTCGCGTGACTTTCCTGCAAGGATCTGGTGAGACCGACTGCGTAGAAGAGGCCATGGCGGCTGATCTATTGCCCATAAGCAGATACAATGAGACCACGCAACGAAGCAACGAAACAGTCCTTCAAGCATGCAAGTTCAATTCGCTGGCTACGGAAAGGCTTGGGTCAGCATGCGAAGATTCCTTTCTGGACCACATTCGCTGCTCATAATGCCCATCATCAAAAGCCCATGCACCATCCTCATATGCGCCCATTGCAAAAGCACGCCGACATTTCCCACTCCATTTTTCTAGATCGTGGTCTCGTAGGCTATCGGTGCAACGTTCTCTGGCTTGTTGTCCTTTCCGCTGACAGTGTGTGCGTCCCGTGGAACAGCAGCCTGTCTCTTGAGGTAGACACGCTCGCCGGTCTCCTTGGCCTGCTTCTTCTTGGCAGCGTTGGTCTTGACACGGGTAAGGAACTCCTCTCGCGAACGCGAGTGACGGACGTGCTCGACACGGACGTTGATGCGCTTCTCGATGTAGCGGTTGCCGACTTGTCTGTAGAGGATGACACCAACAGCGGACTTCGTAACGTTGTAGATGACACCGGTCTTTCCGTGGTAGACCTTGTATGGCTGTGTAATTTGTTAGTGCTGCTTCTCCACCGTGCACTGGCGCATCTCGGATATGCATGGAAAGCCGCCATGTTTTAATGTCCGGCTCTGGGATTCGACATACCATGCCCTTCTGGACAGCACCGTTGGCGACAACATCGACGATGTCTCCGACCTTGTACTGCTTGAGGTATGTTCCGAGAGCGATCATACCCTTCTTCTTGAAGTCGCGGGAGAAGGCTGTTCCACCATATTAGCCACTGTTCCTCTGCCATATTCCAATGCACGCATCATTTCCGCCACTTTTTTCCATCTTTTTCTGTAAGTGTGAGACTGACCATAGCGAGTGCCTGCGCGAAGACCTGCGGCGTGACCCATTGTGACGGTGTTGGAGGGCTGCGAATTCTCTCGTTAGTCGGTGGTGCTGCACAGCAAGGGAGGCGTTCGTCGCATACGTCAAGTGGTCGATATTCTATGGAAGGTCAGTATGTTCGCTGCAATGGATCAATCTTGAGTGCGCACTCACATTCTGTGCGCAACAACGTGCTTGCTCGATCTCAAAGTCGCTGCTGCTGGCTTTCGTGGGTGTGGGCAAGAATTCGGAAAGAGCCTTGGCGAAATTAGCGCACTTCGGGAAAGCCCGCGCACACCGAAATCATCTCTCCAGCTGCTGCACTTCAGATTTCCTCCCGCAGGACCTCGACGAAGGCAATCCGACAACACAGCCATGGCCCCGTAAGTCAACATCATCGGCGACAGCGAGAAGAAGGCAGTCTCCGGAACAATGCGAAATGCGATGCGGTGCGATGCGATGCGGCATTTTTGCGATTATATACTCCCGTGCGAACACCTCGAAAGATGCACACAAGCATGCCGTGGGAAGTGACCCAGGGCAAATACACCATGGAACGAATGCAGAAGTGAAGAGATATCCGTTACTGCTGGGGGACAAGATCACACTGCACAATCGCACCGCATCGCAGCTTTCGCATCATCTCGAGACTGCCAAATCCTCGAGCCAGCAACCTTCCCAATAATCTATATATGCTGACTATGTCCCAGACGCTCCTACAGCAAGACCTACAAGGTCCCACGTCGTCCCTTCGAGGCCGCTCGTCTGTGCGTACACTCCCAATGGCCACTGAGCTAGAGCTTGCTCTGCTTAAGTCAATGGAATCTAATAGTCGCACAGTGACTCCGAGTTGAAGATCGTCGGTGAATACGGTCTCCGCAACAA
>KZ107056.1:0-13238 GCA_000504365.2 Pseudocercospora pini-densiflorae CBS 125139
ATACCAGGAGGCTTCAGTCTCCGAGGGCGAGGAGGAGTACGATGAGGAGGCACCGCTGGAAGCCGATGAGTAGAAGTCTCGAAAGCCAGCGAGCAATGGGCGGAAGGGTTCTCCATCTACTATCCAGACCATGGACACCGCCCCTGACACTCAACCTCCTAGCTATGAGGACGTGGAGTCTGACCCAGCAGCTCCACACCGCTCCCAGAATCAGAGGAGCGCTTATGGCAGGCAGACGAGGAACAGTAGTGGTCCGAGGTCTCTTTTTCCTGCCAACGAGTAGATTGTGGTCTCCCAGCTCAGTTTTTGGCAGCTATGGTGGCCGAGTATGATCAAGGATATTGAGCGTTCCTAATTGTTTCCGCTTTGTTGCACGACAACCCCACACGAATAGCTTTAGCAGAGATGTCTGTAGTGAAATCTGCAAGGCACAGTTATGAATACTTCCTGCCAGTGCACAATGTCTTCACATCCATACAGTGCCAGTGATTCAGCATGATCGGAAGTCATCGTTCTCAGTTCTCACTGCATCCTTCGATCATCTATCTACACTCTTTCGCCGATACCGGGCTGCGCTCTTGATGAAGGACTCAATCGCAAGAGCTATCACTCTCTGCTGTACTGATCTACCCAGGCTCGTGCATTGCCCTCATTATATGCGCCTCGAAGCAAGCTTCACACTTTCTTCAGTTGTAGCAGAGCTATTGTGTAGAAAGTAAACATTTCCAAGTGGAACGATTGAGCTGGTGGGTTTGGAGAGAGTGTCAAGGACACTCGCTAGCACATTGAAACACCCTGTCTTGGTCTTCATGGTGCATGCTATCATAAGTCATACATACATCGCAGAGTAGCAACTTGCGTACTGTGATCCCAAAATAAACGCCAGCGATATGTAACGAGCTCGTCTATAGCGATGACGATAAGTCCTAAGCACCCATCTCCACCATTCTAGAAATGGCTTCCTCAACATCGATGCCCACACCAAACTGCTCAATCGCGTCTTGAGCTCGCGGCACGCCGACCAATGTGACGTTGCGAGGAACAACGATGTCCATCACATCGAAGCAGCCAAAAGCATCGAGCTTCTTCAGTTTGGGACAACTCTTGAAGATGCCTGCAATGACGCTATTGTCGACCTTGTTGCAGAAGCTGATGTTGATTTCCTCGAGATCAGGATAAGCCTGACCACCGTTGAAGACATCCATGAACGCTGAAACCTGGATATGTCGACACGAAGAGATGTCGAGATGCTTGATCTTGTCACCAGAATGTGTCATCAATGCTTTGAAGCCTTCAGACGCCAGGCCGATAGCTTCCTCTGGACCGTCGGGATTGTTATTGTCCACGTCTCGGTTTGAGTGAAGGTCGACGAAGGTGAGTGGTGAATTCTGCCAATTCGTGAAGAGGGCGACGAAGCCTGCGTCGGTAGCTGTGTCGTTCTCGGTGAACCTGAGCTTTGAGAGTTGTAGGCAATGGCTGTGCAAGGCCTGAAGGAGAGAGTCGTCGGCATCGAAGAACTTTTCTAGGGATAAGGTACGCAGTGTCGAGCCGCGCTTCTGGATGAGATCGACCAAGATCTCGACAGGCACTTCTCGGCTTTGTTTGAGAGAGAGGTGCTCAAGGTGCTGGAGTTCTGAAATTGCTTGAACGCTCTCAGGACCGATGCGGCGACAATCTTTGAGCTTGATGCGTTGAAGGTTGGGAGAGTATTTAACCAGGTCCCGCACAGCCAAATCGTCGAAGGCAGAATCCAGAGATGTCAGCTTCACAGCCTCGAGAGTGTGTCCAGCTTCACGGAAGAGTCGGAGCCACATGCTATCTGACACCAGATTCGCGGCGTAAAGCTGGAGCCATTTGATGTTCGGGCATTTTTCAAGCATGTAGTCGATGGCCTTGTCCTTCAATTGGCACGCATTTCCCAAAACCAATTTCTCAATCTTTGGAGACATGGCAAATACGTGGTGATAGTCGTCTTCCTCCAAATATGCCGCATCGTGGAGAACGACTGCATCGTGCTCAGGGTTGAGAAACAACGGGAGAGTCTTCGGCTTCAAGACTCGCTTCTTGGAGAAGACCATGCTCAGCCGCTCAAGCAAGAACTGGGGCATGCCGCGTAGTGACTCGATATCATCGTGGTGCTGAGCGATGGTGGCCAGGCAGAGCTGCTGCAAGGTCTTTGCACCGCCCACAGCACGACCATCGAGTCGATCGCTCTCAATCTTGCGGCGCTTTCGTCCTGCTGGCTTTGGCTGCGATGCCTTCTCCTCCCTCTTCAAATCATTGGCCATCTGCTTGCCGCATGGTGTACACAAGAGACCTCCATCCGGTCCTTCTTTGCTGTACGGGGTGACGGTAAACCGCTTGTTGCATATATCGCAGTGCTCGAATTGTCCTGGTGCCGGGCGCGCTTTCTTGTACTGATCGCGCATGAAATCTCCATCAAAGTCATCGTCGGAGTCGTCATCTGAGTCGTCTCGTTTCTTCTTCTTGCCGGCCTTTTTGGACGAAGAAGCCTTTGCCTTCTTGGCCTTCTCCTTTGCTTCCTCTGCGACTCGCTTTCGCTTCTTGCTCTTCTCAGCTTTCTCAGCCCTCTCAGCCTCCTCTGCAATGTCGGCTGCTATCGCTGCCTCGACCTCTTCGTCTGCGCCAGCGGTGCTCTGTGCGCGAGAGGCATCTGCACTCGACTCTGACTGAGCTTGTTCCCGGCGTCGTCGCTCGTAGTCGTCGCGGATCTGGGCGGCTGAGATGTTGTTTGCCTGGTACATTGATCAGCATCACTCAAGCATACATAAACTATGTCCTGCTGTGCGACATACTGCCAGGAAGTCTGTAAGGGCAGACTGTGGACCGCGAATGCGATTGCCTGCTCTCCGTCCGCTCATCTTGACTGTGGTGAACGGGGGCGGGGGTGTATCAACGGTGCAGCGGACGAACGAATTGGAAGAGTGTCTGTCGCTGGTCGTGGCAAGAGACAAGAAATCTAGGACAGCCTAAGATGTCTTGAACAGGGATGAGGCAAATAAGGTTTGACGCGCTTCGCGCTTTCTGCACGAGATCACACGCGTAAAGTGGATTGTCACAAGCTCGACTATTCACTTGCACGAGTTCCGAATGATGGACTGAACCAATGTTATGTGCTTAGGCCGCGAAAGTATACGCACGCGAAATTTTCGAATCGTCTCATGGATTCTGCCATCATCGAACGCATTAGAAGCTCTGGGCATCGCAACTATAGGTACATGTACATAGGCTTCGTCACAACCAAAAGCCTTGTCGCATTCGTTCAATGGAATTCCGCCTGCACAGCTCCATATTTCACGCCATCAACCCTTAGCTCAAATACAAGACTTGCACTTTCAATCTTCATGTGAAGCTCAAAATCCAAGTTGTCAAACTCTATGCCTTTGGTCGTCGTTAACCGTGTAAAGAGGCCTTTTGGAACAGCGTTGAGATCCGTGGTCAAAGTGCAAACATTGATGAGAGACTGCAGGCCGCCACAAGCGTCCGGTGCCTCGTCATCCTCACAAGCAATGAGATCGTCCTCCACCACTAACGACTGACCTGGTCGGAAGTTGCGCGTATAGTGAAAGGATATCGGTTGATCGGCAGATATTGGTGTGCCCTAATGAGAGTTGTCAGTATTGAAAAATGCCGGACGCGATCAACCTCGGCCATCCTTACCTTTGCTATGTGCCATTGCATGCGGTCCGATACCATCCATCGTTCCCACAGAGGACTCCAATATCGATCTGACATGGGGTGTTTGGTTTCATCGAAGACTGTCGCGTAGCTTGTGCCATAATGCCATCTGCTTCTTCTCTTCTCCACCAAGCTTCCTTCCAGCCCTCGCACACAAGCTCCTCTCACTACCGCTGTCCAGGCGTGCAAAGGTTGCAGTACTTCTACGGCGTGTTGGGGCGCTTGCGCTGCTGCATGCGTTGGTCGTTCGGTATAGATCGGTGGCGGAGGCGCATTGAAGTGTTGCTTTAAGCGTGTATAAAGGTAGTTCGATTGTCCAAAGCCACCAACGAGGATGATACCCGACACATTTCCGCCCTTGTCTTTGATGGCATTGACCTGGCCTTCCACCAAGGCAATCACCTCGTCAATGATCGGCTCGAATATGTGCTTGACCTGCTCTGAGCTCATTGTGAGAAACCCACTGTCCAGACCAGCTTCTTCGTCATCGGGGAGGCCGGGAAATGGCACGTTCACCTCACTGTGCTCTTCTTCGTTGAAGTTGCGTTTGACGAATTCTTCGAAATACTTCAGTCCCATCATCCACGTCTTGGGTTTCTTCTCACGCATGTGGTTGTACCGCTCTGACCCGATCCTCGACTTTACATGATCTTCAAAGCGATAGTTCAAGAATGCTGATCCGCAAAGGCCTCCTGTACCAACTGCGCTCTCCTCCACTCTCAGTGGGTTGATTTCAGTCACCTTATATGCAATTAGATCCACAGTGCCACCGCCAGCGTCACATACGACATAATTGTCACCAACCCTCAGCCCGCTAGGTTGTATCGTCCTGAGCGTATACACTGCTGCGGCTTCTGGCTCGCTGATGAGCTTCAGCTCATGTCTGCTTCCCATGCCTGCTCTTTCTGCTGCTTGCAGCGTTGCGTTCTTTGCAGCGTCAGACCATACGGCTGGCACTGTAAGCACAAAATCCACCTTCGTGCTCTTGATGAACCCTTCTCCATATCTTCTCGTCATGGTCTCCATCGTATGCTCGTATATCTTGGTCAGGTAGTCGGTGACCGCATCCATTACGGTGCGTTCGCTGTTTCTGAGCTGAGCAGCTGTTTCGAGCGGCGAGACGAAGTGCGGTAGCTTTTGATTTCGATCGAGGAAGAGTTTGATGCAGCGAAGTCGAGACTCCTCGGGGCGGAATTGGAAGCCCCAGCGTATGTTTTTAGGTGATACTCCATTGCCATTGCTGTGTCCATTCGGCTCTGCTTTGGGCTGACTGTCAATGACATTTCTCCCGTCTACATCGTATGCGATCTCAGTGGGGACTTTGTCAGAAGTGATGCCATTCCCACCAGGCCAGGTTTTGATAATGTCTATATCATCTGGCGTTGCACTGTACACGGCCGCGACACCCGAGTATGTTGTACCGAAATCGACACCGACAATCAAGCGATCCTCTGGTGGTGAAGGTACCGTGAGATCGGGATCTTCGAGGGACAGATTGGAGAAACTCGTCGATGTTTCCATAGTCCCTGCTGTGCCAGACCCATTCATCTTCGCCGTCTCCATGGTTGCAGCATTTCGTGTCATGCCTCCAGTCCAAATGGTTCGCGGTGCTATATCGTTAATCATGTGGTATGGTGATCAAGAGCACGGCTGTCGCAGAGCTCTGCAGTCATTCATGACACTGCAGACAGAAGCTAGACTTGCTGTCAAAGAGTGCCGTAGAGGAACTGTTTTAGGCTTCAGCCTTGACTTATCAGCCCGGCATGCCTATACTCGTGAGGGCGAAGGGCGTCGCAGAGGGCTGTACGGTCTCGTCTTTCGGTTTGGTGCGATTGTTGCAAAGTTTTGATATGTCTTCAGACCTTGGTAGATGCCCGCATTTCAGCCTCCTATTTTATAAACTGCATTGCAGGAGTTTGGTAACGGCACGCCGCAACCCAAAACGGTTCGCCAAATGGTTCGGATCCTGTTCTGGTTCAGGCTGCGAGAAACAGCATTACCACTGAGCACCCACCTTCGATGAGTCCGTCTACTGCTGCCACGCAACCGAGTCGGATAGCTTGAGCTGCGCAGGGATGAGCTTGAGATCATTTCATGCGGTGCTGATCTGGGGCCGTTCGAAGACGACCGCCTCGGACCTGGAAACTCAAAGTGGACTTGAGTTCATCGGCTCCGTGGAAAGCTTGGACGCTGCAGTCTGTGGAGACCACCAGACCGCCAGGAAGAACGATGCATCCGCACCGCACTTCGGAGTCTGCCACTGATGAATCGGTCTGTGTCTCCCACAGCTACTACCCTGTGCAGCCAGATGGCTCATCACCTCTGCACCAAGACCACCACAATAGCGATACCGTGATATCTGACGGTAGCAGTGGAGCCGGACGCTGAGCATTGTTCCTTGAAACAGTCTCACTGTCGTGCTACGCCGTCCTGCATTGAGTATTGGCTGTATATTGAATTGAGTTCCACTTTCGTTCGGGCCTTGAACCTTGCAATTAATGCTCGAGCCAAAGCATATCGATAAGGTGGTTACACAACATTCGGATCGCAATTGAATTGCAGGCATATGGAGAGATGGCGCAAGGGACGGATCCTGAAACTCAGGGAGAGATTTCAGGCACAGAAAACACTCAGTCCAACGACGTGGAAAAGCAGAATGGAGAGCAGAGAACGATGCTCTCGTCGGAGAATGGCAAAGAGGAGCCGGGGAAACGAACAGAAGGAGAACCGAGCGAAGTCCACGTTGACATGCCGATGACCATTGATGTGAGCCGCAGTCGAAGTCCAGCGGTCAAAGCACCCGACAGCATTGAGCCAGTCAGTCCCACGCCATCGGATGGTCTAAGGCGTGCCAGCTCCAAAATAGCCAACCTGCGTGCAGCATTCGAACGACAAAACAGCTCATCTAGTTTGCCTGTCTCCCCAGGGCCCAGATCCCCAGCTTCAAAATCTCCAGATGCGTTGAAGAGGCGATTTGATAGGAGTCCTGCGAGGGGACAGGATGTTGAGTCGATCAAGATGAGGGAACAACAGGAGGCTGAAATCGCGAGACTGAAGCATCGCTTAGATAAGGAAGCAGAACTGAGGCAAGCTTTCGAAGACAAATGCACAGCACTGGAGGAGGAGACAGAAGATCTGCAGGCACGACTGTCGGAGAAAGATAGTCAATGGCGAAAAGAGGTGGAACGCAGGAGCAAGGACCTTGTCAGAGAGAAGGAGAGAGCTTCGGGAGAGCTCACGAGCATTCAGCGTCAACTGTACGAATTGAAAAAGAGCATTGCTGCGGCGACCAGCCAGCAGTCACAGACGGCAGACTCCACGTTTGCTCAAGAAATGCAGCATCTCTATCATGAAGTCCAGAACTGGGTGGTAAACAACTTTCGCCGAGTCAAGCTCGACAAATCGCCCGAAGAAATGTGTGCTCGATTAGAAGCTGTTGCTGAGACCAAGCACTTGGGACATCTGAAGCCAATCTTTGAAAACTTCGACCCAGCCATGAAACTTTCTGCTTTGCAGGCAGTAACCGCCCACTACCTTATGGAGATCTTTGAGGAGCCCTTGCTGTTCGGTATGCCGGTTGATGAAGCGTGGCGACAGAATGTCAAGGGTGCTGCGGAAACGCTGCCGTCTATCCTGAGTCCCGCAGCTTTGAACAAGTGGCGAGCGGTCACGCTGGATGCCATTAAGCAGAGCACGAAGATCAAGGCATCGGTAGAGTCTGCATCACAGAGCATGAGCGAGATGATATGCATCACGTTGAATACCTTGACGGAGGCGGAGGAAGCAAAAGCAAAGGTCACTTCATTGAATGCTATCATCAAACGGACCATTTCTCTGGCACACCTGTTCCGCGTCCAGCGCGCTCAGTATGACTTTATCCTTCCGCCGCCCGGCACTGCATATTCTTCTGATGCTATGGAAGACAGCTCGCTTGAAGGAGATAATCCAGTAGCGACCACGATCCGATGTGCGACCTTCCCTGCTGTGTGGAAACGTGGCGATGAGAATGGCGACAACACAGAGCTTTCGAATGTTGTCGTCAAAGCCAAGGTGCTTTGCAAATCATGAAGATGCCGTCCCTGTACTCATAATGTGTGCTCGCGATTCCTTGACGATGGTCGCCGGCTAGAGTCTCGTGACACCGTGGCAGAGCTTCCAGCAGATTTGGAACCCCCGCGATGCACGACTGCAAGAGAACGCTTTGTAGACCGTGGATCGGCTGTCTGCGGCTCTGCGCGGCCTGCTGTAGGTAAACTAGAGAATTGTCGAGGATGGGCGTTTGTGCCTTCAATCTGCAAAGGAAGTTCCCGAGGGCGAATTTGCAGCGCAGGACTCGATGGCGAACTTGTATCTGGCGTGCCTTGCGGGGGAGTAGCAAAGTCCTTAATCTTAATTTGTTGAAGCGCCGAATCGCTGGGATTATTCGCGCGACTGGACCTCAGCTTGTGGATACCTTCTTCCAGTTGACTGAACGAACCGTTGAAGATTCTTGGTGTGCTGCGACCACCTCGGCGGATCACAGAGCCGAGCTGTGGAGGTCCAGCGACAGGAGAACTAGCGCTATCCGTGTCTTCTGTGGTGTAGTTGACCGGCTCGAGCGTAGTAGTTTCACCCTTCTGACGATGATTGATCTGGTCCTCCACCGCGCTGAAAGAAGCTACGGTCGCAGCTTTCTGACCCGACTCCGATGTAGCCTTTTCTGGGATGATGTGGAGCCTGGTCGTGTTTGGTGATGCTTTTGTGGTATTACCGCCGAGCTGAGGCTGCAGCTGCACGGCTGGCTTGACAGCTGCCTTCACTTCTTCTGCTTTGCTGCCCAGGTTTTTGGTAGCAGCTGCCGGCGGCGCCGTTGTGGAATCCGCCTGCTCACTATTGTTCGGCGGTCGTAGAGCGACGGGTCTGGCCTCGTGCTGTAGTGCTGCTCTCGCCATTGCGTTAGACGACCCACCATAAGTCTGCTGCCGCCGCGGAGTAGGGCGTGTCGTCTGCGCTCCTGTTTGCTGGTTTGCGTCCTCTCGATCGGCAAGCGCATCGTATATGGACATCAGTGCCGTCTCGACATCAGCAAGGCAATCTTGAACCTCCCAAAGCCTGTCGACCTCTCCCCAGGGCGCTCTATGAGTCTGCAAGAACGGCTCATAGATTCGGTCGTGGAAATCTTCGTACAGTTGCCGGAAGAATACTAGATTCTGGTATGACCACGGTGCTCTTGTCTTGATCTTCTCGATTGTCGTGATTACCGCGCTTGCATCGGCTCTGATGCTCAACTCGGCTTGCTGTGCCGAGAGTCGCTCATCTTCACATGCAGCAATCTCCGTGCGGATGCGAGCACATCTTTCTGCGAGGTCGCAGTGAGTGGGTTCGTTGGCGCTCATCGGCGGAAGCGAGATGGCGAGGTAATACCTCTCTCGAAAGTCATCTATGAAAAACTCAGTACGGGTTCTTGTCAACTTGTCGAACGTGCGATTGAAGTCGTCAAGCGGCGGCATGGCTATGGCTTCGGCTTGGCGTGGCTGGTGTGGTCTAGCAGGGACAGAACGAACGTGAAGCACACTCGATCTTTATCTTCGAGCAACCTCACCTCGACATCGATACTACTGCCTTGGACTTGGTCGGTGAGTTTTGTCGGTGAGCGTACCTCACCTGCTGCCTGGCCGTCAGACTGGACATCCAAACATCAGTGAATGACTTCCCTCGAGAGCTCTCGCAACCGTCCACGACGGGGATAATCAAATGTCATAAAGATATTACTGCGACGTAGACCTCAGCAACGATCAGTAAAAAGGCAGCATCGGCTGCTGGAGGAGTGGAACTGGTCCTTCTGACGCGTCTAGGTCCACGCTAGTGATCTCCTTCACATGCTGATCTGACAACTTCGATGGTCGCAGTGTCTTCGGGATACAGCTTTCAGAGATTTGTCCTGCTGCTGCTGATGGGCAGGTTTGGTTCATGCCACAGAATAAAACGGCATCTGCTCGATCGCCACTTCTTTCCGTGCCATCCAAGAGCATCGAATGCAATGTCGGTGATTTGAAGAGCGAATACATCGCACGCCATGGGATGGGTCAGCGAGGTATGGTGCACTTCAGCACTATGCCGTAAGCCAGTACGAATACATCAAGTACAATACGATACCGCTGACGGCTGCTCATGCACAGTTTGACAAGCGTCCAGAGTCTCGAAGAAGTGGAATTGGAAGGCATTCGCATGAGGTTCCCTGACTAGGGTTCGACATTGGCTTGTAGAGTTCGTCTTTGTGCTATATCAAATTGCGGCGCAGTCTTCCGACGGGCGAAGACTTGATCGAGAAGTTCTCTTGGACATGAAACGGTACGCCCTGTTCAGCATCCAAGACCTGGGCGTGCACCATCTCAGTCCTCGTCAAATTCCATTCGCTGTGGCATCCGAATGACTGAGACTGTGACGTCTCAACATTGAGGTTTCAGAGCGCATATATTGCCATGGGAGTTCATGCATCACAAAGGACAAAGCATGGTAAGACCGGCAGACTTTGACGAAAATGACTTAAGCCTTCTTGGCAAGCCAAAGGGCGTACAGAGGACTAGAGATATCGTGGGGAGATTTGGTATCACATCTTGCACTGCACCGATCTGGAGACAAGGCAGGTCCTGACATCTCTGAACAAGCATTCCACAATGCACGTGGTCGAACTGCTCAGGCTGGAAGTAAGACCTGTCCGTGCTTGATGGCTCATGGCAACATCATATCGTGAGCAGGATGGGTCGTGAGCAATTCTTCATGGCCAATGCTATCGGCCGAACAGAATCTCAGGAGCAATCAAACAGGTATAAGTAGAGTCACTCTCCTCTCGGTTGATCATGCTCCTCATCACGATCATTTCTCTCTACCAAGCAGGAACAACATAATTCATCTCCGGCTCGTCGCTCATTCGGAATCATCACTTCCCGCATTGACATGTTGCCCACACTCCTTCTTCTCGCTCCTGGAGCACTCGCTGCTCCCACATTGGGCCCTTTCAGCTACCTCTCGGAGCGCTCCCTCTTTGCTCGCGGCGGTAACCAGTGCAAGACGCTTCCGACCATCAATTCCGAATGCATCTCCAACATCAAGACTTACAGTACTTTTCAGAGTCAGCCTGTGAAGTCCAAGAGTGGAAATTCCTGGAGCTGCGGGTATGGGCATCAGTGCAAGAGCAGCCAGTGCAAGGGCGAAAATCTCAAGTTTCCTCTGTCTCAGAACGATGCTGAATCGTTGCTGAAGAACGACCTGAAGGTAACGCTGAAGCTCTGCTCGACTTAAGCTTGTCTGAATGGCTAACACTTCCCTGCAGCCTCTGCAACAGTGCGTTGCTGAGTACATCAACGTCAATGTCAAAGTGAACGATTACCAGTACGGTACCCTTGTCTCGGCTGCCTACTACCTCGGCGGGTGCGACAGTTTCAAGAAGTCCAGCGTCTGTCAGAAGATCAATGGACTCAGTTCCAAGAGCACATACAACGATGTCTCCAACATTTGCCAGACTGAGCTTCCGAAGTGGTACTCGGCAAGTGGCAAAGGCACCAACAACAAGCGATGTGCCTCGCAAATTACTTTGAGCAAAAAGAGTGGCGGCAAGAGCTGCTTGCCATGCAACAATGATCCCAAAAGCTCGACTTCTCCAAGTAAGGGCGGAAATGGCAAGGATACCCAGTGGAACAACAACACACCCAACAAAGCTTACGAGAAGAACACCGTTGGAGGGAGTGGTAATGACAAGACAAGCGGTCCTGGCAAGAATGACCCCAAGAATGATGGCAAGAACGACGACCGCAAGACTGGTGGTAATGACGGCAAGAATGGTGGACAGAAGGACAGCTGGGGAAATGATAACGACAAGAACGACAGCAAGAATGGCAGCAAGACTGGAGGTGAGAAGAGCGGCTGGGGTGACGATGACGACAAGAAGAACGCCCAAAAGAACAACAGTCAGAAGAAAGATGAGGGCAAGAAGGGTGACCAGAACAAGGACGATGGACACAAGAACGACCAGAATACCGGCAAGGGTAGCAAGATTGGTGGTTGGTGATGGTGACGAGGAATGCGCATCCGATGCTGCGAGAGAAATGAGCTGAAGGGTTCCAGAAAACAGGAGATAATGTGTTGCGATGTATGAATTAAGGAATAAAGGGAGTTGGGGTTAAAACAATGGTCCAATAGATGAGATATACTTTTTAACACAGCCGTACACGGGCAAACATACTCGGGAAAATATGCGCAGCGCTTCATCGCTTGGTGACAGATTTTCTGAGCATCTGCAATACTCGGGAGACTTATAAGCCTCTAGATCTCAAGGCTCACAAGGCCGGGTAGAACTTCTCTCCCTCGCAGCAGAACGGGCCAAGCTGTATGAAGATGAGGCCGGACACATCAGCGGTTGACTGTTGCCATTTAAAGGCAGATGAAAGAGTCGTGATAAAATTCTTGAAAAAGGTTCGTAAATCCTGATAGGAAGTCTTGCCAATCAGTCATTTAGCGCATTGAAAAAGCCGACATGTTGTCGTCGTCTCAGACGATCTGCTTCGTCTTTCCAGTTTCAACTTCATAGACCCAGCCGCTAATGGCCGTATCTTTGATCAAAGCGCTATGACTTTGCAGCCACTCAACATCATCCTGTACAGCCTTCTCTAGCTCCGGGAAAGGTTGGAAGTCAAATGTCGAAGCCAAGACTCCTGCTCCGACGTTCTGTGCAACGATTTTTAGCGCATCAGCATTGCCGAAGGTCAGCATGCCACAGCCGGTCTAATATTCGGTCAGCGTGCGCTGAGTAACGTGTCCCTAGGTCGCTTACATGTTTGACAAGTATGATCTCACGAGTTCCGAGGAGATGCTGAGAGATTAGAATCGAGCGCAGAGCGTCCTTCGCATTGCCACCGGCATTGCGAACGACATGAGCATCACCGAGCTCAATTCCGAAAGCAGACTTGGGATCGATTCTAGCATCCATACAGGTCACTGGCATTCTGCATCAGCATACAGCCTGTCTTGATCATAGTAAATGCTACTCCTACCAACCAAGTACTTCTTCGCAGGTGGCAATGCAAGATGCCCTTGGGTGAACGCAGCAGCGTATTGTTCATTCTTCTGCTTTAAGTTCTCGACATTCGCAGTGGAAGGATCGATCTGGTTCGAAGTGGCCATGTTGTCAGAGGCACGCGGTCAAGCAATCTTCAAATGTCGTGGAGGGTTGTCGGGCCCAAATCGCTTCGCCTCAGCCCTTTCACCACGGGATCTGTACGAGTTGTCTTCCTTTGTGCAGCAATTGAGGGCTTGCATCGCGCCATAATATAGCTTTTCGAGACTCGCCGGGTCGCCGTCACGCAATTTACAGCTAGCATAGCTACTGCAGGTACAAGCTGTTAGCTACCTGTTGATCGACCTGTTGCAGCTGAGTGGACCTGGTACACGGCTGATGTTCCGTACAGTGCTGTTTTTTGAAGTGGCCACTGGTCAGTGCGCGGACCAGGGTAGTCCGCACCTGGACATTTACCACTCTTTAACGATAGCCAGCTTGCTATCTA
>KZ107058.1:1190-40056 GCA_000504365.2 Pseudocercospora pini-densiflorae CBS 125139
ACTTTATAGAAACCTCTAGCGCTATTAAGAACGTATATTCGCTTAAAACTAAGGCCTCTAGATACCTTAAGAATCTTATACTAGCTAGGCGCGTTTTTACCTATTATATTATCCTTTATCTCCGCGGCTCTATATCCCTTCTACCTCTTATTACTAACGACCTTCTACTAGAAGGAATTTAACTTATTATAGTTAGAAGTATTAAGAGAGTAATTATAAGTATACTAGTCTCTACTTTAGTACAAGAACTAGTATTCTATAGGTTTAACGCGCTTAAACTCCTTATTACTATTCTTTACGAGATTACTAGTAGGATTACTCTTACTATACAGCTTATATAATACCTTAACTTTTAGGCGCGCTATATAGAGGTTATAGTCCTTATTAGTATTACGAAGCCTCTTATTATTAGACTTCTTCGACTTGTCTATCTACGAGGTATACTACTTACGACTAAGTCGATATATAAAGCTAAAGATACGTATATACTTATTAGTATTTATTAAGTAAGCGCTATTAGTATACTAAACGTTATTAATTAATAGCTAGTAAGTACTTCTATTATCCTTACTAACTTAGAAGGGCTCTAGTTATAATTTAAATAATAACTATCGCTACGACTTAATATTAGCTAGAATAGGCGCTACTAAGCGCTACGTAGTATTAAAGTAATATCTACGCTAACGGCTCTTAAACTCGTTATATCCGTAAGACGACTTCTTCTTAGTTATTAGCTCTTTATTACTTATAACCTTACCCTTAGTATTATTAACCTCTTCCGTAGCGCTAGTAGTATTATTATAACTAGCTAGATCTAGTAGTATATTATCTTTGTTAATATACCGTATTCTACTAAAGATATCTACTATATCTTCTACTATAGTAAGCTTATTAATACTATACTTCTTAATATCTCTATTAGTATTAAAACGCGTATTAAATACTACCTTCTCGAGCTTAGTAATCTCGGTAATAGCGGCGGCGAAGTCGAATACTATAGCTTTATTAAAGCTATTAATATTAACCGTAGCGGCGTCTATTACGAGGCTCGAATACGCGATAGAAAGAGTAAGAGAGGATAGCGACGATAAGGTAGAGAAGGGAATATTTAGAAGAAGAGTAAGATTGTTAGGGGAACACTAAGAAATCGGCTCTCCGCCCGATCCGCTATTCTCCGAGTAGACCCACCTTGTCCTCCTTATATACATTACCCACACGTTGCTACCGGAGCTGTTGTGTAATGGCCTTTGATTGATTTCCGGGAGACCGCCGAAAGTGTTTCGTTGGTCGACAGGTCCCCTAATGGCAGAACACGAACCGTTGACGCGACATTTGGGCGAGCGCGTTCCTCAAAGATGAAATGCTCCTTTGGGCCTTTGCGAGAGCAATATCAATTTCGGCTTTTTCGTATCTTGTCTTCGGAGGATTGTTGTACGAGGTGCCTCAAGGTCTCCTGGCAATACGAGAAAGTAGTGCACGGTATTGCGATGTGCCGACACTCCGAGTGGACCACCGCGACGACTTTGAGTTGGTCTGGACTGAGTGGGACACTCTGTCCCTTTCACATGCAAAGCTGACGGCTTGCACTCTGGGACATGACCCCAGGAGGCAGGCAAACAATCAAAAAAAGCGTCCAGCCAGCGCAATGTTTATGGTGGTTGGGGCTCCTAGCAGTCACTCCTCGTCAGACTTACCAGTAGGATGGAGTCTTCACTTTATTGACCCACTGTAAAAGCTAGTGAAATCCTTGTCAATATCGTCCTGCGCTTGTGCAGACGAAGTGCGGGTTCCCTGGGGGCAGTGGAGTAATGGTCGCTGATGGCCTCAGCATCCTTGTCCCACGGTGGAAAACAGCGACGATTCCTGGCCTGTCACAGGAACCGCGATCAGATCTTCAGACAAGGTGCTATACGATTGACTCAAAGTCAACTGCTGTAAAGAACAAGCTCTCTGCGATGGTCTCCTTCTCAAGGACGACTCAAGGACTGAAGGATGGGGAGAAATTTTCACCATCATGGAAAATTCTGTCGCTTGGGCTGATGTCCTTCTGGACTCCTTCTCTGCATCATGCGGTGCTCGTGGTGCTTCGCCTTGGTAACCAAATCGGTTGAGGACTTTTGGTCAAGGACATGCTTGGAAGACAACGTCCTTCCATGGCACTTGTTCCTGATATGGATATCTCAGCAAGAATTCGCGTGCTGCACATGCGCCTCTACGACCTACCACTGAGATGGTCTTGATTGTGGCAGGTTTTTAGCGTTCCACTCTTTTGGGTTCCTGCGGGACTGTCTCACCAATTTCGCTAAGAAATCTCCCGGTTATTAGGCGTACGAGAAACCAGGGTGTGTCTCGGAAATTGACGGTTATCGTGTATAGCTCGGGTTGCCTAATTTGGATGGTATAGTAGCATTCGAGGTATTGTTGTTATTACTATAGAATACTAGTATCTACCTCTTCTTTAGCCTCTTTAAAGTAGGCGGTATTCGCTCTATTAATCTAACTCGCTTATTGCTACTATTGTCTTTAATAATATCGTCTTCTACCTATCTCTTGCCTTATACCTCTCGTATAGTATTATTATCTTCTTACTAAGTAAAGCCTTCTACGGCGTCTAGGTCTTATCTTATTAGTAAAGTTAAGTCGATAAATTTAGCTATTTCTTTAATAGTGTCTAAATCTAGTAGTTAAGCCGTTTATATAGATAATAGCGACTTGCGTAGCTTCTTATAAGGTAAGGGTTAGAAGGGTAGTAGTTTAAGTAGACTTAGCGTAGAAAGGTTAATAACTCGTAATAATAGCCGAGTTAGTAAGGATAGTATCTTATTAAGCGGCGGAAGATTAAAGCCTCGAGGCCTATGTTTAGTCGCTAGTAGTAGTAGTAACAACGCGCCTACTATCTTTAATAGTAGAAAGCGAGGTTATTATTATTAGCGAGTTAGAGTAATAGGTTTAGGTAGAAGTTGTATCTACTATTACTACTACTTACCTATTAATTAAACGTCTAGTATACCTTCTTGTTAGAAGTCGCTTAGCGAGTAGTTAGCGAGTTAAGTAAGGGTATCTTTAATACGCTATAAGAAGGCTCTTATAAACTTATCCTTTACTATATAATCGTAGATTGTCTTATCGTTACGGACTACGTAGAAGTACTATAAGAGGCCCTTAACGCCCTTATTAAAGTAGGCGCGTAGGTCTCGAAGATAGAGGTCTCTAGTAGTAAAGGATTAAGTGTCTTCGAAGCCTTTAAGAAATAGTATCGTACTATCTCTCTACCGCTAATATTAACTAATTTCTATAGAGTTAAACCCGCTATAGAAGCTAACATAGATTTGTTGTTATTATAGTATAAGAGGTATTACAAATAGGTAATATCGGAGTATATAATAGTATAGTAAATACTACTAGAACTAAGGTAGGTAATTATAGTAAAGAGGTTGTTTATTACGATATAGTATAAGGCCTTTATATAATAGTAGAGCCTTTGCCTTATATTCTTCTATAATAGCGAGTTGTCTTCTAACGAAGTCCTATACCGCTAGAGGGTTTAAATGCTCGAAATACGGTATCTCTTTAACCTTCTAATATTAAGTACGTTTACTAAGTCTATAGTACTAGAGGTCTACTTTATATAGTTATTAAGCGTCGATCTATAACAACTTAGTTATAGTACTATATATTAAGAGCTAGGCGAGGTCCTTCTTATAGTCGTATTTAATAGTATTATAATAGCCTTCGAGAGGCGAAGTTGTCTATATTTGTATAAGTACTAGGTTATTTAAATAAGCCTAAGTTGCCTATCTCTATAACCCTCTAGAGTACTAATTCTTCTATAGATATAGTACCTCTTCTTACTTATTAAGAAGCCTTAATTTAGCCTCTATCGTAGTAATATCTTCCTTAACTTCTACCTCGCTTCTAGCGTAGTAAATAGTATGTTTAAACCTTCTCTAAATTAGAGAGTACTTAAACTTAGGGAAGTATCGAAGGAAGGTCTCTTTAGCGTATCTCTAGTAGAGATATAGTCGTATTTCCTCTTCGTCGAAGGATAGGCGAATTGCGGACTATTCTTATACCGAGTCGTTAGTTATAGCGAGTTTAGGCTTCTAACGAGGGCACTAGCGCTTTAGGACTTAGAAAGTAGCTTACTATAGCCTCGCTCTCTATATTTATAGCAATATATATACTACTAGTATCTAACTTTTAAATCTATTATAGACATATACTATAAAGAGATACTAGCCTATATTAGTTATCTTATACGTTACGTCGTAGAGAAATAACTAATCCTAGATTAGTTGTTACTTTATAGTACCTAGGGCTTTATCTAAAGCCTAGTTACGTAAGCGGTGCCTACTTTAACTTATATCTTCTACTAATCTACTTTATAATAACTCTCTCTACTAATCTGCCTACTATATAATACCTTTATAAAGACGGCCTTTAATCGTAACGGATATAGCTTTATATAATAGATAAGCGCTATTTACTAGGTCTATTAATAGTACTAGCTACTTATATAGGTTATTAAGTTAGAGAGAGATATTACCCTTCTTAGCTAGAGTTACCTTCTTTATATTCTTCTTCGTCTTCGACTAACCGATAATACCCTCCTTTATATAATAACCTCTAATAACGGTAAAGTAATTAGTATTACGCCCTTCCTTTATTAGATTAAATATATATACTATATTCTAGCTATACTAATCTATTAAGTACTCGAGAACGACCTTTAAGCTATTACTAGTACCTTAAACGTCCTACTAACTATTAGCTTCTAAGAGCTTCTACTATCGACTTAAGATATAATATTACTAAACTTACTATATAATTAATCGAATAGTAGTATAACGAGCCTACCTTAGTAGAGGGGTCTAGAGATAAGGAAGCGATCTTATATATATATAGTTCTTTATAGTCCTTCGAGCGATATATAGTAATTACTACGTAGAAGGCTTTATATATATCCTTATAATATTCGACCTTCTAAATACCCTCTAGTAACTAGCGCTTCTACTACGTATTAATACGATAACGATAATAGCATATTGTCTACTAGATTAATCTATCTTAATACCTATCCTAAGCCTTCTTATACTAGAAGTTAGTAGTAAATAGCTATACTTTATTAAACTTATCTAGGTCTAAGAAGAAGCTATCTCTTAGTAGACTAAAGAGCTAAGAACGTAGTAATATATCGAGACAACTAGGTATTAAATAAGCTATTGTTATAGTTGTAATAGCGTAGAAATTAGCCTACCTAAGTAACGAGAATAATACCTTCTATATATCTATACTATCGAATTTTCGCTATTCTACGGCAACATAAGGTTGGCGACTAACGGATCGCTAGAATGCCGGATTCGTCTAGTATAACTGGCCTTATCTCGATCCGATAATCTACTGAAACATGCCTAAGTAGAGCCGTAAGACACACGATCGACAACAACCCCTGCGGCACTAAATTCCTGCAACAATCAAGACAAACTCTACCACTGTACGTTGGAGTCCGCGGTCCGACTGAGCAATTGCTGACGAGAGTGGCTTCCACATCCAACGTTGTGCCTGAAAAAGCACGCGGCGTAGTTGAACGGCTCTTCAACGGCTGTGTGACCAACCGTGGAAAGAGTGTCCGTCCCGTGACTGTCCGCTCTGTTCCTGCATGCAACCTCAAGGGATTGGGCAGCCTTATGCAGCCATCAAGTTTTAGTCACAGTAACTAGCAAGTTTTATACGAGAGTTCGCTCTTGCGCGGTGACTGCTCGAGTGCTCCGTAGGGGAGCAGAAATCTTCTGCAATCTCCTTGCTTTGACCGAACAAGTTCGGTCACTTGAAACACGACTGACAGGAGAGGCGGCCGCCACAGGGCCGCCATGTTCAAAGGCGTCATGATGCCGAACGTGCGAGAAAACGGTGAAACGGTGAAACGGCAACACGTTCGCACGTTGCCGAGCCCAGGAACGGCCACTGAGCCGAACTTCTAACTTTTGTCTTTTTGCAACGCTAGCCCAAAAGTGGCTCGATTCAGGAACCACTCAACAAACCACAAGCCAATCGGTTGCACCATCCACGTTCGCCGCTGCATAACATCGTGTCCTCCTCCTTGAATGGCTGTGTCCAAGATTACAGCGACCATACATACAGCCCGCGCAGGTGATGATGAGCGACACGACTGAGATCATAGCATCGCTCCATCGTCGTTGACGGTCCAAAAGATTTCGCGAATTGATGCACCATTTATGCGACCAGAAAACATCAGCCTTCTCCGAAACAGCCTGCGTGTTGTGTCTCCTTATAAGCTTCTCGCTAGACGCAGGTACCTTGTAGTCAATCTATCGATACGACGGTTCCACGAGGTCCCCCTGGACAGACAACGAATGAGAAAACAAGAGTTCCTGTCAGCCGTTCATCCCGTCTGAGGCAACCTTGCGGATCGCAATTTACACATCTGACGCCAGTAACGTTGGTCGGCTCTGGCTTCTGTGGATCTTCTGTCAAGCGTGTCTCTGCTGGCAGTCTTGGTACGGGTCTGCTTCTGGATGAACGTCACTTCTAGCGCACGCAGCATGTACCCGGACGAGTACTTGATCATGGGTAAGTCTGCCTTCACGACAGAGGCTTCTTTCTTTCCTTGTCTCTACCAGCCTTCTTGTTGAGTCCTCTCGTTTGGATATTCTATCCTACCACATTCGTTCTTCATCACCATCGTTAAACTCGACCTTGTTATTCAACTTGATCTTGTTTCCTAAGTTCTCTAATTCTTTCTCTCAACAAGATGATGCGAAACATCGCCCTTATGAGCCTTGCCTCTGTGGCATTGGCCAGCTATGCTCCACCACAGTATGGAGAGCCATCCGCTCCCAGCTACGGTGGTGAGCCATCTGCTCCATCTTACGGTGGTGAGAGCACGACCTGCACAGAGGAGGAGCACTCTGCCACTGTGCCCGCCTACGGACCAAAGACTACCCCATCCGTTCCAGCATATGGCCAGTCTACTTCCAGCGTTCCAACCGCTCCAGCATATGGCCCATCAAGCTCTTCTTCTAGCGTGCCAACTGCTCCAGTCTATGGTCCATCAAGCTCATCCAGCTTGACCTCCTCGGAGTCGAAGCCAACTTACCCAGCTTCTTACCCTCCACACGGCCCAGAGAGCGAGACTTCCACCTCGTGCACTGAGGAGTGGCCAGAGGAGAGCGTCACTGTTCCAATCTACTCGCCCCCAGCGAAGCCAACCACGACTTCTTCTGCAAGCATCAGCACTTACCCACCAAAGTCGCCCGAGACTGAGAGCTCTACCTCCTGCAGCGAGACCACCGAGAGCGCTACCAAGCCAGCTACCTCGAGCTCAGTTTCTATTCCTTACTACCCACACACGGTCCCACACTCGTACCCATTGAAGAACACTTCGACCAGCACCACCAAGGTCTGGACCACTTCAACTGTGTACACCACCACTGAGATCACCATCACTTCATGCGCTCCAGAGGTCACCAACTGCCCAGGCAAGACTACCACCAAGACCTACGCTGTCTCTACCACTGTTTGCGAGGTTACTCCAACTTCGACTCCAGGCAAGCCAGAGACCTACCCTGTCCCAACTCCATCGTCTCCAGCTCAGCCACCATCATACAGCACCAAGACTGTTGAGACCCCAAAAATCCCAGAGCAGCCATCTACCTCTGCCAGCCAGCCACCTGCTTACCCAAGCAAGCCAGTTGAGAGCAGCCCAGTCGAGTCTCAGCCACCTGCTTACCCAAGCAAGCCAGTTGAGAGCAGCCCAGTCGAGTCTCAGCCACCAGCATACCCTTCCAAGCCAGCTGAGAGCAGCCCAGTTGAGTCGCAACCACCACAGGGACCAAAGACTGTCTACAGCACCATCTACTCGACCATCCCATGCTCGGAGTGCGTCTCGAGCGCAACTGTCCCAGTTGTCCCAGTTCCATCTGCCTCGCAGCCAGCTGCCTCGCAGCCACCAGCCTACGGAACTCCAGCTACCACTCCATACTCGCCAGTCCAGACTACACCAGCTGTCCCACAGTACCCACAGGGCAACAGGACCACCCCAGTCCAGGGTGCTCCAAGCGCCACTGTCAGCCAGCCAGTTGCCTACACTGGTGCTGCCTCCGCTGCCAAGCCAATCATCGGCATGGTCGCTGGTGCCGCTGCTCTCCTTGTTCTTGCATAAATGCATATACTTGACGGCCTTTCTTAAGTTCTTCATCACTTTGTATATAATGCCACGGATGGAGAAGTGCAGGTAATAAGAAAAGCACTTTTACTCCTCCGTTGGACGGACATTGTTGCATGGAATTGGTATAAACAAATCACGACAAGGGTTATTACGAAGCGCAGGGCGTTCACAGATGATGCCTGTGGCTGGAAATGTTTCTTGGTGCGGAATTCGGAACTTTGGTTCATATAGAGAGTATATACACTAGCAATGAAGTGTGGAACAATGAATGATCTTGCCTCATGCCTACCCCTTCCGTACTTGTGCTTCTCATCGTCGGCGACGAAGCCGGTAATCTACATATCACCTGGAGTCCAAAGCGAGATGAAGAGGCCACAACAACCGCTCAAAAATATGGTGTCGATCTGTCATGTTACACAAGCACTTTATCTGACTGCAAAGATTTCGAAGAGCGGACTAGCGGACCCAAAACATAAAGTGATTAATCATCTTCATACAAAGTGCTGACGACTGCCCTGTGAGTTTGTAGCATGGAGCGGATGTATCGATTTATCGATGACATATTTAAAAGACGGGCTTCGCACTCATCCACGACAGTCGTGGTATGCAACAATGGACCAGATCATCGAGTCGTCGCCTTTGCTCGCGCTGTCAGCCGAACTCCGAAATCACATTTATCGAGAAGTGCTCGTTCACGACCACGACATCATCATTGCCAAGTCAACAAAACTACCAGGCCTTCTTCAAGTTTGCCGGCAAATTCGGATCGAAGCTCATGGAATGTACTTTGTTGAGAACCGCTTCGTGGGTCAAGGCCAGATCTCGTCTGTCACATCGAGGTTTGATTGCGAGCAACATGACTGGGCACTTTGGCTACGGTCTGTTGGGACGGACCGGCGAAAGCTACTAAGGCACCTTGACATCGAATTATCAATGGAGGAGTCTGACGATACAGAGCGGCTCGAGGAGCAAGACTGGTTTGCGAAGAGGGCCAGCGTTCTGCAGGTTGCAAAACAACAAATGGAATGGTGGTACGGAGATGAATGCAAAGAACTTGGTCCAAGAGTCATCACCTACACTTCTGTGCCTAGAAAGAGTCGCGCTGTGCAACAGGAAGGATTGCTTGCCCGTGTATTCCGATTCGTGAACTTGCTTGGACAATGACTGGCCGACGTGAGCGGATGACATGAGACTACACCTCTCTGATCTCTAATAACTATCTGTCGAAATAGTCAGCAACTTGGAACGGCACCTTCGAACAAAGCTCTTACATCTGAAATTCTTATTCTCGCGATCGGTCAAGTCCGTAGTCGCATCTTCCAAATCTACCTGTGGAGGACCATATAGCTCATCTCGCTTCCGATTCTGGACAAAGAGCATTAGCACAGTCGACAGAGAGTACACGACTTCAACCCTCACCTCCTTGATATACCACCAACGCATAAACAGAAGGATGATAGCTTGAATCACAAAACAACACAAGTCGATAACATATCCAGTCAGGTAGCGAGGATGCTGTCCTTCGTAAAACACATGCGGTCCGATGATATTCCCCAAGCTGTACCCTAGGAACGCCATACTGGTCATAGTCGTCCTCTTCGAGAAACCACCGGCATTCTGCGCAGGAAGCTGGAAGGATAACGCACAAGTCGCACAATATCCGAGCGCCAAGCAGACAGCGACTGTCTTCAACGCCTTAAAATGTCCGGCAGGTAGCACAAGCTGGAGCAGAAATCCAATGAATGCCGGAATGAGCGCGAGGAGAGCCATGATGATACGAATGTTCTTGTATCGTAGTGTGAATGACGCCGCCCCGACCATCCAGAATACTTGAGCAGCACCGAGAGCAATGCCGAGTAAGGAAGTCTGTAAATTAGAGTAGCCTAAATCCTTGAGTGTGAGGGCGTAGAAGACGCCGAACCCTCCGTTCACGAATTCGTTGAAGAAGATCAGGGCCATGAGAAGCAGACCTTGCGGGTCTTTCCTTGGATCCAAAGCTTCAAGAATCTGATACTTCTTGATCTCGGGATTCCTGGTACCTGTTTTGTTCCCGGCAAGGCGTTGGACTGCTCTATCCTTTTCGTGCGGTTTGAGCCATTTGGCTGTTTGAGGGGATGAGGGGAAGATCAGGAAGACAACTATGCCCCAGAGAGTTGTGACTGCGCCTTCGACGATGAATACTGCTCGTGGTTAGATGGAATGCAAGTTTTGGAGATTGGTTGGGAACTTACGCCATCTCCAGGCACCCATGTTACCAACGTGGATATGACCACAAGCATACGAAACAAGTCCGCCGAAGGATAGCGAAACGCCATTCATGCTCCACCAGAACACGACCCGAAAGGTCTGCTCTTCTTTGAGATAAAAGATGGAACTGATTAAGACCCATGCAGGGGTGATGACGCTCTGAAGTGCTCCGAGCACAAATCTTTGCGCTGCGAGTCCTCCAAAGGACGTTGTCAAAGCAGCTGCCATCATCGTGAGACCCCAGAGAACGACCACACCGCCCACGACTCGGCCAGTATGCCAGTGTTGAGCTATCAAGCCCATCATCCACTCAAAGCATAGATAGCCGAGGAACAACATTGATGCTATCCAGGTGTACTCGTTTGTCGAGAGCTTGAGATCTCTGTTCATGTTCCATACTGCCGCGTAGCCGAGTGCTGTGCTGTCGACGTTTTGCAGCATTTGGGTAAACATCATGAATGGCATCAGCCAGCGGTCAATCTTCCATACCAAAGCTTTGTCTGATGCTTCGTCATATTGATCGTCGTCCTCGCCGACAGACGTGGCGCCAATTTCCTTGCTCTCGATGGCCTTCTCGGTCGAAGAGAGCTCTTTCATGGCATTATTGCTTCCGTCTTTCTCGTCTTGTGAAGCCATGACCAGCGTTTGAGATAGTTGTGCGCACAAGTGAGATCTGGAGAACGATTTGAGCCCGTTCAGTATGCGATATCTTCATCAGGAACCGGTATCGCTTCTGCAAGGAAACTGGCCGACAGAATTGCCTGATCAGGAAGCTTTGCCTATCGCCCAACGTCGCGGCAAGTACGACGTGCGAAATACTGAGCCAGCGACCAAGTTGAAAAGGCCTTGTCTCATTCATAGCGGACAGCAGTGTTGCACTCTTCGCAAACAACTCTGGCACTTCGGCGTTGGATCCCAGGCGTCTAGAACCGAAGGTAAAGTTCTAAGATGTCTGACGCCACACTGCTCGAGCGCCACAACATCCCTGGTCACCTGCTTCCAGGTCTTGATCCAGAATGGGTCAAACTCTGGAATGATCACGGTCGCCAGCACGTTCGAGCAGATGAGGTGACGCTCGAAGAATATCGCAAGAATCCCGCTGCGCACACATTCAGCTATGCAAGCTGGACCGGGCCGCCAGTACATCACGAGGAAGAAATGAGCATACCAGTGACCAATCCTGAAGGCGAAGTAAAGATCCGTATTTATTCTCCGATGGGCCCAGGTCCATTTGGTGTCCACTTCAATATGCACGGAGGAGGATGGACGCTTGGTGGGCTAGAGACCGAGGCTGCGTACTGTCGAAGCGTATGCAAGAAAGCTGGAGTGAAGGTTGTCGACATAGATTACAGACTGGCACCAGAATATATCTTTCCGATTGCGTTTTACGATTGCTGGACGGTGATCAAGTGGGTGATTAAGAATGCCGATAAGTTCAACATTGAAAGCGGTAGCGTCTCTATAGGTGGTCTTTCGGCAGGTGGAACCATGAGCGCAGTCTTGTCCCACTTTGCGAGAGACGAAGGCATTGTGCTGAAGCTCGCATTGCTTGTCGTCCCATCAGTCGATCTACGTTGGAGTGTCGCCGAAGAGCCGACCAAATCCGAAGTTGCAGCAAAATATCCTAGCGTGGCGCTGTCGGAATCTTTTCCATGGGGCCCTCGGTCTAGGGTGGACTGGTTCATGTCGTACTGGATTCCACAGAGTATTCGAAAGGAAGCTGCGAAGGACTGGAGAGTGAGTCCAATCCTTGCGCCAAATCTGAAGGGCCTGCCACGGACTCACATAGTGATTGCCGAGTATGATTGGGAACGGGACGAATCGACTGCGTATGCTGAGATGCTGGCGAAAGCTGGTGTCGAGGTGACCAAGAAGCGCTACCTTGGGGTTCCACATGCCTTTGGACATTACAATCATCCTGAGAAAGGCCTTGCCCAAAGCCGACTATACCTGGAGCAGACAGCCAATTTGATCAGAGAGGTCCATATGTAAGGTTAGCTGCGCCAGAAAGTCATTATCAGGCATCCGAGTGGTAGATAGCGACTTCTATAGCGCGGCACAGACAGCTAGTAGTATAGCTGGGCAGACTCTAAGCCAGGAAAATGATGCTTGTGAGGCCTTGGACAGCTCACTCCATGGAACCTCGGTATTCCTCCCTGGTGCATTTCTCGTTGTTGTCATGGACATACTTGAGAATAGTGCCGTTGTTTCCGAAGCAGAGAACGACGTCGGCAAACTTGACGAGTGTGTCGTTGTCTCTATATCAGAGGTTGCCGGATTTGCGGCTGGTCCTGTGTGCGCTGGTAATGTCGTGAAGAAGCCATTGCTACCTTTAGCCACAATGCCGGCTGGTGCGTTGCTCAGTATCAAATCATCAAGTACCAATGCTGTTCCGCCTTGCGACAATGTGACTCCATTTACGACAAAAGCGGAAGTAGAAGCAGAGTAGATCGTGACAAGTCGGTCTTGTACCATGAGCGCCACTCCGCTACTCGGCTGAAACATTTCTTGCAAGGATTCAGAGGCCAGTGTTGTCACAATGCTATCGTGATCATAGACCACAAGTCCAGAACTTCCCAAGCTGTATTCCCTGTGGCCGTCGGAAGTGATCGCTGCACCTTCAACGACGGTAATCTGGTCGTTGATGACCACTGCATTGGCGGAGCCTCGGTGAACAGGATAGACTGTAATCTCTTCGACAATTCTGGAGCCTACTGAGCCTTCGCTACTTCCGATACGTGTCGGTGATAGCGTGAAGATCACTCTAGGCGGAGTTGACGCTATGTGCGTTTGTGAAGTGATCGTCTGTGGCAAAGGGTGAGAATGAGAAGTAAATGCTGCCTCCAGGGATGGTTCCTGTTGCTGCGCTTCCTGTAGCACATCTAGAGCGTTGGACGGAGAAGCTGCGCTTGGTCGAGAATCAGTAAGCTCAGGAGCGGTCTTGTCCTCGCGGTCATGGGAGGATGGAAGCATGATAGCAGTAATGACAGAGATGACTTGTTCCACCACATTCGGCCTTGGCGCTTGTAAAGATGTCCGTACGCTCGAAGACTTGTAGTCGTCTTGCAGAGTTGCCAGAGTCTTGGCAAGAGCTGCAGTATATGTCTTCGGTACTTGTGATGTGGTCAGGCTGTTCATTGGTCTCTGAGACGTTACGACCGCTGGTAAGGTAGGCGAAGCAGCCACTTCGACAGGCTGTAAAGCTATCGGAGGGTCGTACAAGCCACGCAGATCGGCTGAGCATGATGCCCACTCGGGCGCCAGGCTTTGCAGCACAGCATCAGGCACCACTAAAATCGGCGAGTAGCTGTAATGTCGTTAGCTGAAGTTGACTCATCTATCTCTGTCTGGACTTTGAGCCTACCTTCTTGACGTCTCGCAAGAGGTTTGCGAGCCGCGATACATTTGTGTAAGCTCGTGACTAGCACACCAAGGCTGTGAAGCATAAATGCTGTATGGAACTGGATCGAGCATGAGATTGCTGATGTTGAGAGGTGCAGTGCTGGCCCGCACATATGGTAGCGGCAACGGACCGATGCTGTCAAGGTCGAAGACTCCATATTTTGTGCTGAGTGAAGCATCTGTGGGAATGGCGATTATGTGAGATGTCAGCGTTGGACCAACATCGCTGCAAGCGTCGGCAGCAGAGACGCTTTTGAATGAGATGTAGTTCGTTGGACTAATTAGAATTGTGCCAAGGGTGTTCAGTGTCGATGGAGCGGCTGTTGCGTCGTGGTTAGAGCCTTGTGGCCAAAACAGAAGCTGAATGGTTCCTCCCTGTATGCATCCGTCAGTCTAGGAAAGAGGCCTGCGTCACATCAACCGCACCGTTACCGCACATCGACCACAGCCGAGCGTACAGCCTGGTGCGATCTTCAAGGTCGTCGGCCACGACCACGTGTCTGTGCTGCCTTGGCGAATAAAGCCATTTGACATGTCGAAAGCGCCGCTCACGGTTGCACGAGCTAAGTTTGGGTTATTTCCAGCAACCCACCCATCCTTCATGGATGTGCACTGATCCTCCGAGGCTTTTGCTTGAGAGCAGGGAGGTGATGCGGCGCAAGCCGATTCCGACCAGACTGTGTATCTGCTTTGGTAGGTCTGATAGCAAGGTGGCTGTGTAGCGACACCCATCGGCGTGTTGTCTTCTATTGTGATTATCGGGTGGCAGCTAAATGGCTTTAGTCACGATAGCGCTCGACTGAAGGACAGCACATACTCTAGGTTGGGCCTCGGCATAGGCACCGCAGCATTTGAAAGGTAAGTGTTCCACTCGAATTGGCAGCTCGAGTATGACACCGGTAGATGGCAAGTCGGGGTCCTAATGAAGGACGCAATTGGCGTCATGGTGTAGAACGTGTGAAAATCACTAGGCATTACTATCGAATGGGTAGCGACAGGTTTCCCGCCCTCAAAGTATACCCTGACGCTGTATGTCGTGACTTCCGTGGCGATTGTATGGCCAGCATCGACAATAGTCACAGTCTCGGTCGTAGCCACGGTAGAGAATCCGGCTAGACGAACAGATGATGTAGCACTGCCAGTAGCAGATGTCCTGGGCGCGACCTCTCGACCTTGCAGACTGGCTTGGCCCCCAGCAAGGGTTGGGCTGTAGGCAGATAGCGGTCTCTGCGCGCTCCAGAGAGACTGCCATTTCTTCCAGCATAGATCAGCAGCAGTGTCCTTCCCATTGACAGAATTGTTCGATCCGCTTGAGATGGCAGCTAATGCATTGAGGGAGGTATTAGACGAAGTTGAGCGGCTGCCTCCAGAGTCAGAGCTGCCTTGCGATCCGACTTCAAGGTGCCCTGGCCAAGAGATATTCAAAGATGGTGGGAAAGCAGAAGGTGTCGGAGGCAGGCTAGTATCGAACTCCATAGCTCCTGGAGTCTTTGACACCGTCTCGGCATTCGAAGGCCAGCTCGGTAGCTCTGTAAGCCTTGTTGAGATTATCGATGCTGCAGAATCAGCGGTTGCCGGATCGTTTTTAGTCTGGTTCCAGTTGCTTGCAGCGTTCGAGGAGAGTCTCAGGTCAGTCGAGCCGTGTCTTTCCGCGGCTCTCAGACCATCAACAATGTAGAAGCCTACACCATGGTCCTGAGTTGACGTCGTTACTGCAACAGCTGTCATTCCTTCGTTTGCTAACACATAATGTGCCGCCAAGATCCCTATGAGATTCATGTTGTGCCGCGAATGATAATATCTAACAGCGCCGATGTGCATCGGCCGGGGCTTCTAGTGGTATCCGAACCATGTGGCAGTTCAACATCCGTGACCAGGGAAGGCAATGAAATACTCGCTCGAGCCTTCAATCTGCGGAAGAAAGACTATAGCGAGGCCCAGGAAACAAGAGCACGCCACGGTTTTTGATCGAAGAATGCCCTCTTTGGCCCCATTCATGCTGTGCTGTTGGCATATTTTCCTGAAGTAGATTGGCGACGATGTGTCTTGCCTAGACTTTGTCCGTGGTGGCACGATCGAGGGTGTCGATTCGATGACACTCTGCGTTTCCTTCGTCTGCCTTCCCGCGAGGATGGTTGGGTAGACACAGCTCCGGTGAGTGGCTTGGAAGCTCTCTGGAATGTGGGACCCAAGTCATTGTCCTGTCTCGGAAGTCGTTCCAATTTTGGCAGATGTCCAGTTCAGCCGCTCAGTGTGCTGCCATCTTTGGCGGCCGGGGCAGAACTGGCCCGAGCGAATGATCACCGCTATAGCCCGTTGATCAAGATAGAAGACAAGACAGTGCCAAGGCACCCAAGAGATAAAGTGGTGTATTCACAGGTCTACATGTATACAAATGCATCTCAGCTTGCGAGTCTCCAGGCTCTCAGCGGTAGTGCTTGTAGCTTTAGAGCTGCCGGCTTGATGTATCCCCAGAATGTCACTACGCCGAAGATAACGCAAAGGACGTTGACATAGTAGTAGCCGTCGCGATCGATTCGGCATACTCCGCCGCCATCTATACATCGATGCTTCTCCGCTTCTGCCACACAAGAGAAAGCCTGTGTTATGAGGCTGCCCTTAAGTTCGGCTGGAGCGTTGGTAGGAGGTATGCAAGTCGCTTTTGTGAAGCTGTCAACTGCTTTGAGAACGAAGAATCGTGGAAAAGTACCTCCGAGGTTTGAGACGCTGGAATGCGTTAGCTGCGATGAATATTAAGGATAGAGGTGCACAAGACTTACGTAGCGAGCAAAGTCATGTAGGTACCGCCGATGGCAGGATCCGAGATCTTGGCATGGAAGGCGGAGATCGCGACGAACATGCAAGTGCTCATAAATGTCGAGAAGATGTGCGAGACAATGATTAGCAGCAGATATCCTGTCGTGGTTCCGGTAGGTGGGAAAAACATGACAGTCGTTTGTGCAAAAACAGCTGCGACGAGACGCCCGACGAAGGCCCAACACCACACTCGGACAGGTTGGTACTGTTCGCTCCATTTACCAGCGTAGTATCCAAGACTCATTTCGAACGGAAAGTCGATAAGTACTGTCAGAGCAAGATCTTCCTGGCTGAAGCCCTTGTCGAGAAGCTTGAGGTTGGTGACTGCCTCATTTGCCTGGAATCCGATCTTGGCGATCAGATGGATGATGATGAATGTCTGGATGTTTTTCAACTTCATGATGCCACCCATGGTCTTGTAGACTTCCCAGATGCTATCCTTCTCTTTGGTGCGATCCTCTTTCTTGAGCACTGCGAGGCCCAGTGTTACGGCGAGATAGAACCAGCCCCAGAACGTAAGGTACGAGTTCAAGGTGATCAGACCCACGTCTGAAGGCGTGTTGCGGAACCATTTGTTTGCAAAATCTGGTGCATTTAGGGCGAGGAAGACCGTGAATGACAGGAATTGGCCGCCTGTGAGACCAACTGTCTGGGCTGTACTGGCGTACGAGAGATTGCTCTGAGAGATGAGTGTAAGTGCCCAGCCGTCAACAGCGATGTCTTGCGTGGCGCACATGAAGACGAGTGCAAACCACCATCCCGTGAATCCCCAGACGCCAGCTCCGCCGTTGCTACCGGCATCTTCCATCATTTGAGATGCTCTTCCTCCAAGCCAGATCATTCCGAAGCCACTCAATGTCTGTATGGGTAGGATCCAACTCTTTCTCCGACCGACTCGTGCACTCCAGACAGCATCAACGATTGGACTCCACAGCAGCTTCAGACTGTATGGGTACGACGCGAGGGAATAAACTCCGATCTGGCTGTAGCTCAGATGGCTCTTCAGCAGGAATGGAACACTGCCTCCCGCCAGTCCCATAGGTATACCCTGCAAGAAGTAGAGCAACACCAAGAGCAAGAAATTCCTCTGATCCTGCTTAGGGAGTTCGAAGAATCCTTTGCTGTCACCCTCTCCTCCTTCCTTGCCATGCTCCGGCGCATCATCTAGAGTAAAGTCGTGCCGCCCCATCAGCCTCTCTCTTGCGTCTGTTGTGTCTTCGTCTGGCACATCAAGCACAGACGGATGCTTCCGTCGCTCTAGAAATTGTCCACCATTCATCGTGTCGTTGGAGTGTCCGTTCGCTTGCAGCTCAGAAATGCTGGAGCTCGTGCTCAGACTGCCGTTTCCTCTCACGCTGCCGCGGCCACGCGGATTGGGGCTCCGCGACTTAGACTTCTTATGCGGCATCGAAGACAAGTCCTCGTCGTCGCTCGAGACGTATTCGTTGTCTTTCTCTAACAATCTCTCTCGGGTCAATCCGACCCTGGCACCAGTAACACTGCCGCCTGTCGAAGCTTGCGAATGCAATGCAATCTCCTGAAGCTCGTGCCCGAATCTCGATGAGTCTCCGCTTTCCAGTCTCCCGGCAGCTCGATTGTGTTGTGCTGCTTCTTCACGAGCTCGTGCTTGATGAACGGGAACGACTGCTACGACACCTCCAGCAACGACACGTGTAAATCCAGGTGTGCTGTCATTGCTGGCCATGTGAGGCAAGAAATCCTCCCCTCAATCGCAATACGTGTTCGCACGCGTCTAGCCGATCTGCCAGGGTCCTACAAGGTACGGAACGAGCCTAATCTGGTGACAACGACGACATCAACATGCAGACATTGGCAGAGAACATCTACTGTTACAGAGGACCAGAGACTCAAGGTAGATTATCGATCATTGATGCCTCTTTTCAGCCTTTGTCCTTGCATGCAGCCTTGCATTGGATCGTCTCGATTCATCAAATTTTGACGAGTCGCCAAAGCAAAGCGCGTCCCGACGCCTCTCCCAAAAATTTGTGGAGACCGAGTAGAAAAGGAGAACGGTCTCAAATGCCATCACCTTTCTTACCTCTGCCATCGACCTCATCGTTCATGATTCTTGTACAATATTCCATTATGTGTACTTCTACTTCTCTTTCTGTATAAATGTCACACTTCCATGCCGGCGGAGCTGCTAATCTCCGATTGCACGATCTTGCCTCAGCCAATGGCATTGGGCATCTTAGAGCCATACTTTTGAACCGTCTTTCTGAACTGGACTTCACTCACTTTGGATCTATCGTTGCGATCACTGGTATCGTACCGGCGGCGTGGCGTTTCTTGCATCAGTCATGGCATAATGTAGCGACGTGGGTGAAGCGATTTTTCATCTCCTCTGTTACAGTTCCTGCTGGGGACCCTCTGAACCGAAGTGTCAGCACATGGGTCTTGGAAAGCGTTGTCGAACCACGAAATCTACGGTTCCAAACTGCAAGAACGGAGATCACTCCGCGAGACCGAGATCCGGCTGCCTCGTTGAAAAAGTCGCAGCGAGCAATTCAGTACCTTCCGTTCTGGAGATCGGTCTGGTTCTGGCATGAAGGACGACTTTTCGCTGCTACCAGGATACTCGACAATTTCAATTCCAACCTCAGTGATCCGAACTATGATGGAGTTGGCGGCGAAGAGCTGACGCTCAGCTGTCTGGGCCTCTCAGCAAACCCAATCCGAGCCCTTGTCGAAGTCTGCCGCGAATACGCCCAGAAGAAGCAGCAATTCTACGTAATAATATATTCGAGAGACCGATATGGCATGAGCTGGAAGCCTAAGTACCGAAAACCTTTACGACGGCTAGACACGGTACATTTTGACGATGTTACGAAACAAATGTTGATCGAAGACATTCGCAATTACCTAGACGAGCGAACACAGAAGCTTTATCAGAGCCGGAGCATGCCATACAGAAGAGGCTATTTGTTCTATGGTCCACCCGGGACTGGTAAAAGCTCACTTTCGACAGCCATTGCTGGGGAATTCGGACTAGATCTATACGAAGTCAAGGTTCCGAGCATTGGCAACGATGCAGACCTTGAGCAGATGTTCCAAGAGATCCCGCCCCGATGTATTGTGCTCCTCGAAGATATCGATGCTGTCTGGAGCGCGCACAGAGATCAAAGACACGAACGCCATCTAAATGTCACCGATCCAAATAGTGACGCGCAATCGACACACAGCCAAATCTCTAACGTCACTCTCTCGGGTCTGCTGAACGTGCTCGACGGCGTTGGATCGCAGGAGGGCAGAGTGGTCATCATGACAACGAACAAGCCTGAACAACTTGACGCTGCGCTTGTGCGACCTGGCCGCGTGGATTTCAAGCTGTACCTGGGCAACATCAGCAGGCAATCTGCTTACCAGATGTTCCTGCGTATGTTTGCACCGGACTTACTCAGTTGGGCACAGAAAGGTCATGGACGGAAGGAAAGCAAGCACCATTCTCATTGTCTCTCGCAAACGGTTGATGGCCTCGACCAGCATGTCTCAATGGAACAGTTGAAACTGCTTGCCACTCAATTTGCAGAGCAGATACCCGAAGATACCCTCACGCCTTCACAGCTGCAAGGCTTTTTTCAGCTCCACCTGAGCAGCGCTGCTGGGGCAGCTTCAAGCATTGCTGCTTGGGTGCAGAAAGAAATGACTGCAAGGTCTGACAAAGAGTGGGAGCCCTAACGATCGCGTCAAGGCATTCTCCACTGAAATACATGACGCACGAATGCAACTTCACGTCTCACGGCTCACGTGCACTATGTCCAATTCACTTACCACAATCTCACATGCTGCTGCCTTCGGCTCACGGATCGTGCCGCGGAGGATAGACTCCATATTCGAGTCTCGACGTCCATAAACCTTCGCCTGAACACCAACATCCGTAGCGGAGAATTACCGCAAAGATGCCGCACCTCGAAGAACTCCCTCAAGAACTGTTCGACCTGGTACTCGAAGAGCTTCATCCATCCGATCTACCAAATCTACGGTTGACGAGTCGAACATGCGCCGCCAAAGTCCTCGATCGCTACGCCACGGTCCACTTCACAGATTGTACCATATCATGCAACGCACAAAAGCGCGAGCTTGCGCATACTTTGACCTCGTTCCTCGAGATCGCTCAAACCAAGATCTTTGTCTCCAAGATGCAATCTTTGATCTTCGAGTTCCCGGCAGACTTTCAGCACTCAGATGAAGTCTATGAGCGCCTCGACCTGATGATTGACGAACGCATGAAGGCAATTTTCACAGCAATAAGTCGACAAACCCGCCTCAAGCACATCCACATCACAAGCGTACCCATTCTCGGAAAGGACATGCTGTATGGGCAGGTTAGGCCGCTCAATCTCATCACGTATGGTCTAGCAGGCAGTGGGCTGGAAGTCGCGGAAATGACCATCGGCGGGAACGACAAGAACGACGAGAACGACGATGACTACGCGATGCAGTGGACCTTGCCCTACTATAAGCTCGTTGACAGCATCGACTATTGCAAATTTGGCGACGTGCTTCAGACACTGACCGTCCTCCGGGTGTCCGCATGGGATTGTGGAGACTCTGATGATTCGATCAGAGGCGGGGACCTAGAGGAAGCTGCCTTCAGATTCATGAACATGCTATCAAAGGCCTCAAAGCTGAAGTTCCTGGCTCTGCGCGATGCCTATGGCCCGGTGGAAGATCCCACATATTCCATGGCCTCAGACTTGGCTTGTGCATCGCGCCTAGACAGGAACGGGTTCCCAGCTCTCGAGACACTTGAGCTAGAAACTACTTTTTCAGATATCGGTGGACTTGTGGGGTTTACCAAGAAGTACCAGCTCAAGAAGCTGATTCTGAAGGATGTTATGTGTTTTGCCTTCATGGAGTGGGTTGATTCTGGAGGATCCTTTGATTTGAAGAAGTCGATGAGGGAGAACTTCGAGGAGTGGAATCCCGGCCTGGTGGTGGAGGCCGACACCAGTACGGAGAACTGGTGGGCCGAGTCGGCTTGGTGAGTGGCTGCCATGCCATTTCTGAGGGCGATTGAAAAGCCTGAATGGGTCCTGGTATCATAAACATGAGGTTCGAGAGCTGCTTGATTAGTGGCTCTGCTCTGGTGCGGCATCAAAAACTTCGTCAGTGTACAAGGCAGGCAAGCATATACGGTGAAAGAGCTCAAGCAGATCCACGCGCAGCGCTTTGGCTTTTTTGCTTTGGTATTTGAGAACCTAGTGCTGTTGGTACCCTTGCTAAGATATGTCGTGACTCGAATTTCGACCAATTTGTCTGACTCTCAACTGTTGACCTGTCGTCTATGCTTTCAACCAGAGTAAGAGCCGAGCTCTGATGGCATGCCCTGTGGAGAGCCAATGTTGTCGCCGTACTGGCCAGCAACGTTACCTAAGACCAAGTCAGCATCCCAACATCGCAATAACTGGTCGATAGCACTTACCAACAGGGCTGTAGTTGCAGACAGTGAGAGTGTCAATGCCTGGGGCGTTCTGTACACCGCCCGGGCAAGACTGAGTGGCGCAGCCGACCTTCTCAGTAGCCTTCCAGACCATTTGACTGAAGTGTCCCCAGTTCTCGAAGTTGCTCATGTCTGGGTCTGCCTGACCGTAGTCGTTGGCGTAGTATCCGACCTCGCCTGGAGAAGGGTCAATAGATATTCTTGAGAGGCCAGTTTCAGCCAGCACCATACCATTGTACCACATGTCAGTGATAGCATCACCAATCTTGTCCTCAGTGGTTCCAGCAGCGAGGTTCTGGCCGTACCCACCGCCATCAACATCCCTTTCAGATGTCAGTATAAGCACTGAGAACAGCAGATCCCGAGTCATATGCTCACATCTGGTGCTCGAAATTGCACGTCGCGGCAATCTTCGCAGCCGTGCTGGCAAGACCCTCGTCGTAGGTAAGAGGCGAAGCAGAGTGGTTGGAGCGATGAATGTTATGGTGAACGATCACCAAGTTCGAGTAATCGAACCTCTTCTCAAGACCACGCTTGTGAAGATGTCTGTGGTCGCCAGCATGTTGCACCGCAACAGATCCTGCCACGAAAGTGGTCAAAGCAAGTGCCCAAAGCATATCGAATGTTAAGATGCTGTTCAGTAAGAGAGTGTATAGGGTCAGAAGAAGGAACAACAACAATGATGAGAGAGGATCACGCAGAAGAATACGAAAGAGATATGCATCCCCTATGTATATTCTCCACGCGTTTGCGTGTCCCATGCGACGGTTGCCAGAGTTGGGGACGGCGCTCGGTTAATTTCAGCCTTTGACTCAGTAAGATGAGTGTCGATGCTGTCGATCACATCGTGGAGACAAAATTTGGCTCGGAACAGTCCATGGCTGTGGAGAGAGCGAACAGGACCATCGTCAACTTGACGTCTGACAACGATTTTTGAGACATTCTGCAAGACGAGAATTTTTTCTGTTCCTTATGCATATTGATTGCGTCTTGCTTGCGAAGTATGGCCGTGTCGACATGCAAGCTGACAGGAGGCATACCGTTCCACAGCCGTTGCGCCACGAGAGCCTGATCGTCACGTATGACGTTGTGCTCGTTATCTATTTCAAGCAGCCGGGAAAGTTCCATGGCCTAACAGATGAACACCGATGAGCTCCAGAGATGAAATTCCTGGTTGTGCGTTTTGTGTTGATGAAAGTGTGTGAGCTGTGGTTGAGGATGTTGGGGTGCGTGTTCTAGACTCGGAGGCAGTGGGTCGTCAAACTCTGCGTAAAAATTGACGGCAGGAATTCAGGTACGGCTTGCCTCACGACTGGCTGTTTTACGGCATCAGCGTGCTACGAACCGGGTGATGAAGCAAGCCCAGCGCCAGACTTTCATCCAAATGCTCTAAGCTGACAACCAGACGGAGGCGACAACCAGCAGGAGCTCGTCGCTCGCAGCCCCATCGCAGACTACACTGCGTCTGTATGGCGCTGTGAATTGGTTCGTGAACAAATAGCTTCGTTTCAGAGTGGACCACATTGCGACGCTGCTCAAGACCTAACAAGAGTCAAAACCACATAAACGCCAACAATAGCCATCCTATCGCATCCATGATCATTCCGGTCGTCTGGGTTGGTCTCAGTGTCTCTGTACAGTCAGCACATGTGCTGTTCAGTATTCCAAGAAAACGCCGAGACTCCATGACCTTTCCAACGATTGCAACAACGACATCTCAAAACAGCAAACGCCTCAAAAGCCGCTCCGTGGGTATCCTGCCGTCTTCGCACCAGTCGTGATCTTCGTGTATTACGTCCTCATATCACTCTCAAGCGACTGTCCGACGCTGTGCAGCTTCGTACAAAGCTGCTGTTGCTCCAATCACGCTGGAGACAATCATAGCAGTAGCACCGCCATAGATATATCTGTTGATATTCTGTGAGACCTCGCGATCGATGAAGCCAAAGCTAACGCCTTGGCCATATACCAACCAGACAAGTAAACCTTTCACAACGTTGAAAGTGAAAGGGTCTGCTTGGTATCTTGCAACGGATACACGTGCATTTCCACGCTTGACGTCGCGGATGGTCAGGTTGTAGAAGTATGCCAGGATCCAAGGCAGAATCACGTTGGTGGCGCTGAATAGTAGAGTTCTTGACCAGTAGAATCCGCTGAGGAGGACGAACAGATCAGGCAGGAAGACCGAGAAGCTAGGAATGTGGGCTGCCGGAACAGCAGGTGTGTTGAATTGCCATTCCAATGGCATGACGGCTCGCTGAAGTGCGAATGCTTCGATGAGTAGGAACGTGGTCTGGATAGCCGTCACGTTAGAGCAAGCTTCTCGCAGATTTGCGATGTGGTCATCGATTCCAGAAAGAGTGTAGAGATCGTTCAGACGTTCCATGAACTGCGCGGACTCTTCTTCCACGATGTCAGCAACCGCCGCAGGAGATGGGGGACCTGGAAGCTCGGATCTTCTGCGGGAAGAACGCGTTACTGGCGCTGGAGTACGCGTGGTAAGTTGGCCAGAAGGGCTGAGCGCAGATGTCACAGCAGAAATCGCGTTGCTAGCCGCCGCACTGGCGGACGCAATCGGCGAAGAGAAAGTGGCATCATCGCTGATACTGGTTAGCAGTGGTCATCATGGAAATGACTGTCGACACGTACTCAGACTCTTGCTTGACCTTTGTCGCGCGTCGTCCTCTGCCCTTGACAACGCTCTTAACCTCATTCACGGCATCCTCAACTACCTCTGGCACAAATGCAGCTGTACTTTCGCGTGGCTTGAATGGCGTTGTTCCACGTTTCGTGACGAAATAACCATCGAAAGCTGAATTGCTCTGAAGACGCGTTCTGTTGTTCTGAAGGTACTCGTCGAGACTTTCTACGATTTCATCTTTGCGGAGGTCTTCGTTCCTGCTCGGCAGCATTAGCAGAGTTCAATATACGCAACGCTACGCGTCGTACTGTTCCAAACCAGCTTCTTTGGAGAGATCTAGTAGTGCCTGCTTTCTTTGGCGCTGGAGCCAGGAGTGCGACATGGTGTGGTGGACGATGGATTTCAGTAAAAGTTGTATAGTCGTGGTCGCGTAAGCTGTGCGATCGCAGTAGAGCTATTCGCGGAGGTAATGAAGCAGCGTATGGTGTGTTGCTATATGGTGTCGCGTGAAGAACAACAAGAGATGGGATCAAGGCCTCGGATGTAAACAAACGACTGCGGCTTCTTCCGCAGAATCTTGGCAAGGAAGAGCCTCAGCCAAAAATGGTTATGATCTCACGTGCCTACGAGCGGCTCGTTCGCCAGTCTATGCATACTGAGCAGAAGCTGGATATGAGATAATGGAACACGATGTCTGAAGTTCTAATGTGATGAATGTTATCGGTGCTACAGAGAGAGGGAAAGAGAAGACAAAGCTCAGGCAGGGCTCAACAGTTCTGACGTCGTCCTTCGGACCTCCGAGTTGACTACGAAAATTGAACGCCCCGACCGACATCCATTCAACACGCAACATTCACCTTAACTACGCCCACTGACCAAGCGCCATCAGGACTGAAGCCTCACGAGCAGGGCTCAGCATCAATATACCTCAGCTTTCTGCTTCGACCAGGTGTAATTAGCAACATCCTCCCAATACATCGCATGCTTTCCTCCAGGAGGTAACCACTCTCCCTATGGTATTGGCCCGTGTGGCTGAATACTTCTTCCCATCATCAGGCGAAAAGGAAGTGCCTCTAAATTACATCGACAATGGTCTCCCATCGGATACGCGACGGAAGGCAGAAGGATCATCCCCGAATAGACCGAGAGTCAGCACTGCAAAGGCGGTAGACGTCGAGCATGAATCGTACCGGCCTCCGTACATTCATGCCATTCTGGCGGGTGGTCTGGGGGGCGCGATGGGTGATATGTTGATGCACAGTCTGGACACAGTCAAGACAAGACAGCAGGGCGACCCGCATATGCCGCCGAAATACACGAGTATGGGAAACACTTATTGGACCATTTTACGGCAGGAAGGCATTGCGAGAGGGCTTTATGGGGGTGTGACACCAGCATTTGTTGGAAGCATTGCTGGCACCATGATCTTCTTCGGCTGCTATGAGAGCAGTAAAAGAATGATGATTGACAATGGAGTCACACCTGCGGTTGCATACTTTGCGAGTGGATGGGTTGCAGATCTTGCAGCAAGTCCTTTGTACGTTCCTACAGAAGTGCTCAAGACGAGACAGCAGCTGCAGGGAAGGTATAACAACCCCTACTTCACGAGCGGCTACAACTATCGCTCTACTTTGGATGCCCTGAAAACGATATACGTAAAAGAAGGCTGGCGTGAGCTTTTCTCGGGTTACAAAGCGACACTCCTTCGCGATCTACCATTTTCTGCCCTGCAGTTTACATTTTACGAGCAAGAACAGAAACTTGCGAAAGAGTGGGTGGGACCAGGCAAAGAGATCGGTCTTGGGCTCGAGGTTTTCACAGGTGCAAGCGCCGGAGGCATGGCTGGCGTACTCACATGCCCCATGGACGTCGTCAAGACAAGAATTCAGACCGAGCTTGATCCAGAACTAGCAGCAAAAGCGAGGGGAACGAAGACGTCCTCGCAACCGGCGAGTACAGGTGGCTCGCCCATCACTTCGCCCAACGCGAACCGTCACCGACCTACTCCACCGCCTGCCGCCCCTCCCCAGCAACGAGCGCCGATTTCCACTTCAGGCCCGAGCACAGCATTAAAGCACCACGGGCAGGTATCACTCGATACCGAGTCTGTCATGAAAGCTTTGCGCATCATCTACCGGACAGAAGGCTTTGCAGGATGGTTCCGAGGAGTTGGGCCGAGAGGCGTTTGGACAAGTATACAAAGTGGCTGCATGTTGGTTGTGTATCAAAAGTTGTTGCGATGGTTCGATGCCAACCCATTGGTGAGGGTCGATGACGAGGACGGCTTGCGCGGATTCAGCTAGGCACAAGACTGCTCGAGACAGAGCTCGTAGTCTTTGTACGATTGCATGGCGGTGTTGCATGAACATGGCGTTGAAGAGAGGTACAGCTGAGCAACAGCAAGGTGCTCGGCACTGAGATAGCTATGCAGAGCGACAGTCTTTGCTATGTATGTATAGATTCCTTGCATCTGAAATGATAACATCACTTCTTTGTCATCCGCCTTTCTAGGCAGAATCGTTCCACAGCGAAAGTCAGGCTTGTTCGGCACCTCAGCGAGAGTACCACATGTCACTGTTGGCACGATTCTACCAAGGCACCCGAAGTCGTGGATACAATGGAGCTGAGTAGCATTACGAGGATAATCCTAGACGTGAGCATCCCTAAATCGACACTGCGTATGTGCGTCACTGGTTCTTCAGCCAATCCTTCAAGTGGAGCCGTATTGATCGGCAGGAACAACTCCTCTTACCAAGACCGATTCGGGGTAACTTCCAGCGGAGGAGTTGCAGCCGTCCGATGCTACGTCGACCACAAGCATAACTTACAAGACTGGGGGTATCGCTCCGTTGTTATGCTCATTGTGCTGCTTTCAAAATGCAATTCTACAGCCTAGCATTTATGGCAATAGCAAACTCGATTTCAGCTACAGTCATACCCAATATACATCATGATCGTCTTCGGGAACTCTATGCTGAGAACATCCAAGCACGACTCTGGCGCACAGCTTTGACGAAGGCACCTTCAATGGGCGATGAGCATGGTTGGCCGCAGTACACCGAAGGGGCACACAACAACACACCAAGTCTCGATCAGGCAGTGAAGCCTGGTACTTGGGTAAAGCTTTCTGCTTCGAGCTGGACTGCAGGTTTCTTCCCGGACAGCCTATGGCAGATCTACAACCGTGAGAAGAATCACCTGCATTTCCACGAATCACCTCAAGGACAGCCGACCCTTGAAGAATGGCTGCAAGTCGCGCAACAATGGACTGACCCGCTCATCACAAATTCCAATCTCACGGACACACATGATCTAGGATTTCTCGCGAAACCATTTGAGTCGGCTCTGACGTACAACAATGAGACGAAGTGGCTGCCAGTTTTGGCCAACATGTCCAATAACCTTGCTGCTCGCTACGTTCCAGCAGCAGGGGTCATTCGTTCCTGGGACACCAATAATTCGACATACACGCAACGCGGCTCTCATGAAGATTCTGTACTGGTCATCATTGACAATATGATGAATCTTGCTCTCTTGACCCGAAGCGCTGCAAAGTATACCAACAATCAGACCCACCTCGATATTGCACGCTCTCATGCGGATAAGACACGAGACCATCATGTCCGGCCTGATGGCTCAAGCTATCATGTATGTGACTACAGCGCAACAACAGGTGAACTGTACCTGTGTCGTACTGCACAGGGACTCGCGGACAACAGCACATGGGCTCGAGGGCAGGCTTGGGGTATCTACGGATTCGCAGAGGTCTACGGCTTCTTCGGAGACCAGAGCTATCTCGATACCAGCATAAAGATGGCAGAATGGTTCCTCAATCACCTTCCAGAGGATGGCGTGCCATTTTGGGACTTCGATGCTCCTTTCAAACCCGATGTGACGCCACGAGATAGTTCAGCCGCGACCATTGCAGCAAGCGGAATGATTTTGTTGCAAGAGCAAATAGAGAAACACCCACAAGTTGTATCGCAGGACAGGAACTATCGTGATGCTGCCATCAAACTTCTCAAAGACACTCTTGCCCTTAGTCTAGCAGACGAGATCACGTTCGCAGACATCGACAAAGGGGATCCAGCTGCGAGTCTCGGAGCAAGCACAGATGTTTCGACACCTGCTAACACCGCAGGGTCGAAAGGCTTCGAGGCCATCTTATTACATGCAACGGCGAACAACAATCCACAAGCTGGAGATGGGAGGAATTTTGACAGCGGCTTGGTGTATGGCGACTTCTACCTTATCGAAGCTGGAAATCGATTAATGGCGTGGCGAGCACAGCAAGAGAAGCATGGGCATTGAAGCTCACATCGCGCCTTCAACACCTCCATACCATTTCAGTAGCGCTTGTGTCTGATTGTGAGAGACCCAGTCGGTATCATGGCAAATTGAGTTTGTACCTGCATTGTCCCCGCAGGCCAGCTACTCATTCACACAGCAACGTCAAATCCCGCGAGCAAGCTCTTCATCGACACTATACACTGATACTCTACAGCTGCTGTCCGTTATATTCCGGCTATTGGGATACCGTCAGCACATATCGTCGAAAGAGTTCCTTACTGACCGAACCATGTCTCCAGCTACGAAAGACAGTTGGAATGGAGCTTCATATGCAAAGAACCTCGCCCACATAGCAGCACTTTCCGGCCCAGTACAAGCTCTGGTCACACCTAAGCCTACCGACACGATTCTGGACATCGGCAGCGGCGACGGAGCAATCACGACTCTACTATCGAAGAAAGTCCCGCAAGGCGCAGTCGTTGGTTTAGACTCCTCAAAATCTATGGTCGAGCATGCAATCAAGACCCATACAGATGCTGCAAAGCCTACGGGAAACTTGAGATTCATCGAACACGATTGTTCCAATCTCAATGAGCCACCTTCAGAAGATGGAGGGCTTGGCGTGATTCCTTGGAGCGAAGGATGGGACTGGGTGTTTAGTAACTCAACACTCCACTGGATACTAGGATCTTCTGCAGCTCGAGAGACGACTCTTTCTAACATATGTCGACTTCTGAAACCTGGCGGACACTTGATCTGCGAGTTTGGAGGTGCAGGACATGTGGCGGAAGCCGTGACTGCTCTCATGGCATTACTTGCTCACTATGGTATTCCGAAGGAGCGGAGAAGGGAGATCATGCCTTGGTTCTTCCCTACTGCTCATTGGATGCGAAGTGCTCTGCAAGACGCTGGATTCAAAGTTGAGGAGTGTGATCTGCATTTTCGGCCTACGAAGGTAGAGAATCTGAAGACTTGGGTGGAGACCTTGGGATTTGTGTTTCTTGATGCTGTTGAGGAGGTTGCACCAGGGAAGAGAGATGAGGCTGTGGAGTGGGTGGTGAACGTCCTAGAGGATGCGGTGGAAAGAAGTAAGGAGGAAGGAGGGATTGTGCTCGGCTACATGAGGCTGAGAGTCAGAGCGAAGAAGTTGGAGTAACCCTTGCCAAGTGTGAGTTGGGAAGAGGAAGCTTCGTGGCATGTGAAAGCTGTGACCTTCACTTGCCGGAAGTGTACGTCATGCTCCACCACGCTACTCAACCACCACCTCTTGGAGAACCTGGAACTCGACAACGACCTCTGTCCATCCTCAGACAAAATCACCATGTCGGACTCGCAGAAACCCACACTGATGAGCATCGTCCTTGAACTGCGCGAAGCCATCTACAGCGCTGTCTTTAGCGAAGTCAAAGTCTACCAGGTCAAGACTCGATTCATCAAGAACAAGCAGCTTCATCCCTTCTACGACCAATGGCTTGTTCCTATGGACGAGGTTGGTATCACCCGCGTTTGTCGCAAAGTCAGTCGCGAGCTCAGGTCACGCATTGTGCACGAAGCAATTGCCTCTGGACACTCCAAGATCGTTGCCGACATCCAGGACCTGGATTTCCGACCACTACAAACTTTCATCAAGTCTCTCACCGAAGCGCAGAAGCAGAGCCTGAGCGCTAGCTCACAGCCCAAGCTGATCGCGCTTCTGAGCTTCTCCAACACCAAGGCGCTTGATGCGAAGAGGCTTGGAGAATGGCTGAAGTACCAGAAGCAGGTGAACATGGCTGTCACCTACCATGTTGGCGCTCTAGGCGATGGCATGAGCTGCGCTGCTCTACTCGGACACTTTCGCGAGTATTGCATGCAGTATGGTGGGGATGGAGAGGTGAACGAAGTCTGCACAGCAGTTGCGAAGTTCCAGGCGAATCCAGCTGCGCATGATCGTCAATTGGAGAAGTGGTATGGTAGTTCGGGAGGAGGCAATCGTGAGGTCGCGGATCGAACTGCGGAAGGCAGCGAGGCCGAAGGTGGGGACTATATGGAGGTTGACGAGGAGGGCGAGGAGGATGCTGAGGGAGACGACGAAGGCGATGGAGATGAGGAAGGTGATGATGAGGAGTCTTTGGACTCGGATATGATGTCTAGCGACGACGATGATATTGAGTAGTGATTGGCACCAGTGTATATGGCAGTTGCGGGACTCGGGCAAGAAATGCGCGCAGCTTGGAGCTAGGATAGCCGACAGAAAAGCTTCATCTTCAGGCTCGATTGTCAAGAAATCGGCCTCTGGGCCTATCAAGTGCCATGTCTCCAGCTCCGCGAGGTTGAGCCCCTGTTGGACTAATCTGATTCCGTATTCGACGTGAAAATCGCGGTCTTGGATATCTTGACCATCCCGTGCCCATTTCTACAAGGCACCGCATGTTGCCGCACCCCATGCAACTGAGACTGTCAGCAGTTGTGACGCATAGGCACGTGGATAGAACAAGCTTACAGTAGTACTTCTACTTCATGAGGATTTGTGTCGGCATCACCACCGCAATGGCAAGCCCTATGACTTGAACTCCTAATGCCATCACGCCGTCTTTTAGTGGCTCTGGATGCAATACAGATTCTGCCATCCTTGGTCCGACCCAATGTCCTTAGCCAATTGTCGTTCGCTTGTCTTGTTGCTAATAATGCATTCACAACGTCCAAGTGGTCAGGGAGGCAGTATCTCTCCTTGAGCATTCCAGCCGGGGCCATGGGAAGATTGACGGGATCAATTGGTGGCTGAACATTTACAGAAGCGGCTGGAAGTCCGCCAGGCGGCTGGGGAGGTTGATGGTTGGTCGGAACAGGCGGTTGTCCTGGACCAGGCCACCCGACAGCTCTGATACAGGTACAAAGATTCATTGGATAGTTCCACGCTTCACGAGCCGAAGGCGGAGGAGGAACACCAATAGTGAAGTCAAAGATCCGACGAGCGAACTTTTCTTGCTCATTTCGCTCACATGGTTTACAAAGCCTTGTCCAGAAAGCGTCGAACAAAGATCCTGCTGCGCCAGGGACTGGCACTGGCCATGGTCGAGTCGATGGGTCTCCTGCTCTCATCGGATTGCCATCCCAGCGTCCTTCTGGTGAGTTTTTCGTCAAAGCTTCGTAGACCGCAGTAGCAGCCGCCAGACTTGTGGTGGCATCATAACACTGGCCGCATACATCCTCGTTGGGCCACGCGTGGTAAGGACTTGTGCGATTCGTACACCTTTGTCGCGCCCAGTGAACATTCGGGGGTAGACCAGTTCCAGCTGGGGCAGCGATGCCGTTTGTGCAAGTTCCTGGTGGAGCACCGGCTCTGATACCGTCAACGCATGGCACTGCCATAGAGAAGCTTGATCAGGTACTGAGATCGTGAGTCCATGCTGAATGACACCACTTGGGGTGCACCCAATTGCACAGAGCCAGGACAAAGGTTCAGCGTACCGCATCTGGAAGAATGAAGGAATTGGACCAAGGATCCAGGATCCAGGATCAAGAAGACAAATGACACTGCCATTGTCCTTCAAATGGAAGCGAGGAAGTGCAAAGCAGTAGCTGTGAGAGATGCTATCACTTCCGAGAGACCTATAGTTACCTTAAGCGTAGCTGCTCTCTGCATACTGGCATGCTCGGTCCATTGCGTACGATGAGAGCACCGGTCGCAGCCATGATGGCGTTATTGTTGTTGTATGGCTCCCAGATTTATCCGTCTCTTCTAGTCCTCTATACACAAGCACCTAGATTGATCGTCTACCGGCATCGATAGGCACTGTCGTTGATGTTGGGGTGAAGGTGAAGCCTGCGTCGTAGACACAGAAGTTGGTTCTGGCTTGGCAAAGACGTCACGCGTCGACAGCCCTTGCACATTGCCAGGTTGATCGAGGTCTTCTAGCACACAACACACAGCACAATGCACGCGTCAGTGATCAGAGTTGCTCTTCGCAGCAACGTGAGACCGACATTAACATATAGTACACGATGCTTCTCCACAACACCATCACTGCAAGCCAAGAACCGCATTTGGCCAGCACGCGTCCGCAACGAAAGCGATCTCCATTCACTGATCCTGAGCAGCGCAAGCACACGCGTGCCATTGCTCACGCTATGGATGACAACATGGAGCAGGGAGTCCGATGAGGTCTCTCCAATCTTGCGAGAACTTATTGAGAAAGATGGCGTAGGAGAAGACAAAGGCTCTGTCTCCTTCGTTGAGGTCGAGATGGACAGCCCAGATCTGGGTGGAATTGCTGGTGTGGCCCAGAGGTACGGGATCAATCAAATACCTACGCTGCTCGCGTTCGATCGACAGGAGCCACAGATTGAGACGAAGGTGTCAAAACTTGAGGATCTGAAGGACAAGGAGTTTTTAACGAGATGGATTGAAACCGAGGCTGCCAGGCATGGCTCTGGTGGTGCTGGAGGCAGGTTCTTTGGCCTTTTTGGTCGATGAGATAGAGAGTACTCGAAAGCGGACAAAAACGGGCATTAGTCTTTCTGGCCATTGCAGCCTTGACGAATGCAGCAGAAGACGCAGAGGACATAGCTGGACTTCGTCAGACCATTCCATGGCATGCCATTTGAAGTATTTCATCGACAACTTGGTGTGTTGTCACGATTACTGCACCTTCGCCTCCTTGCAACGATCAGCTGTCCCCTACGGGATCCCTTGGTCTAGCCAGAACGTTGTACGTCACGTAGGCAGTCTTGGCAATACCACCAAGTCGGCCATGCAGTGAGTCGTATCGCAGGAACTATGCACAGCATGTGCTGCGCGCTCATCAAACGAGACTACCCGGTACGATAAAGTGTGTGTAGGATTTTCTGGACAAGGACCGATCGGGCGAAAGAGTCATCCATTGGGCCCAGCAGAGGACTCAAGTGCCAAGTTTTCACATGAAAATTGGAAGCTGTAGTGAAGATTGTTTTACTTCACCCACCACTTCCGCTTGCTGTCTCCCTGTGTTCAGCAACTATTACTCTTGCCGCTTGGTACATGGACTCCTTGGACTCAGCATTCAGGACTAAAGCATGCACTGTGAGGACAAGAGCAATCACTTCGCAAACACAATCTTGGGCTGGACTGCTTCAACAAATTCGCCAGCTTCATGGGTCCTGATGCGAAATTAGCCTGATCTATCCACCTTCCAACCCAAGAGATCGGACAGTGCGAGCCGTCTATGGTTTGTTCACATTCTGCACTGAATGTGTTTCAAGCCGTGCAAATTGACCAAGCTATCCAAGCCCGAGTCACTGATCGCACTGCCACTGTAATGCGATGAGAGCGGTCTACGGATGGGAAAGTCAAAGAACAACTGGAGTTGTAAATCCCTTTTTGGCTCGGCAATAGCATGCTCCTCGACCCATTCAGGTTGAATAGTTGCAGTCTTACGTATATGACTTTGGAACATAGGTTTGCAGTCAAGGCCACTCGGAAGCCGGTAGCAGAGCTAATTTTACTGTATAGCCTTCTACCGAATTTTTCATTTCTCATCTATAAATCTCCTCAACATCTACCTCGTGTCGTGAGTACTCAGTTGTCTTTGCTTGCCCTTTGCCTTTTCCGTGACCGAGTCATGCCTTAAACTGTGATACTTCTGTGATTCTTCTGTCGCAGAAGTCGATGCGAGCGTGCGCGGACTGCTCGCCTCGTCGAACGTTGGTCGATCTGGCAGCAGTTCTTGACAGCGCAGCGCACTAGCGATGGGTCGTGTGTCTTCATTAACGCCACTCGCCTCTGCAGCGCCCTCTTCCGACAGCCGTTCTCTAATTTCGGTCTTAGCACGATTGGCCACAGTCTTGAGCGGGTCGCGAGTCGTGCTAATCGTACTTCTGGCGAAAAGCTGCTGCAGAAGATCGCGGTCCGTAGTCTCAGCCTTCTCCACGAGCCCTTTGCTTGGCGCAGTCGCCACAGCCTCCTTGAAGTTACTTTGTCTCCTTCTCAGATAGTAAAGAGAAGATACGGCATCCTTTCGCTTCTGCTTCTCACTCTTTCCTCCGCTCTCGTCCGTCTCAATGTCCCCCACCGGACTTCCAGCAGCAACATAGTCCTCTATAGACATTTTCGACCAGAAAGGCTGGTCTCTCGAACAAAATTCGTCGAGAGCATCGCACGCTCTTTCAAACTCAGCGTAGACATCTTGAGCAGTCTGAGAGTCCTCGCCACAGCGTAGTTCCACTTCTTTGTATTGTTGCCAGAAATTATCAGTCCATTTTCGTTTAGAGCAAGGTGGGCAAAAGCTTTGAATCTTGATCTTATGCAAAATCTCGGGGTTTGAGCAGGTGTAGTCATCTTGGGGAGGTTTCCTGCGCAAACAAGACGAGACTCGATGGATATATGTGTGGCTGCATTGAAAGTTCTGGGTTCGGATTTTGCACATTTTGGCTGGACTTGCAGGTGTATCTTGCTCCTGTTGTACCGGCGCTCTTGATGTAGATATCAACAGTGGTGATTTGGATAGGCAGGTAACGCAGTTTTATAGAAATATAGTCAACGCTGAATTTTGAGTCGCTGAGGACAAAGTGAATGCTTCCACCCCAGGGCTTCCATCACAAGCGAAGACACGGGCCACGTGAATCCACACGGTATCTCGTGAACGAAGCACTCGCGATTCATGAGCAGTGCTGTGAACATGCTCTAATCCCTTCAATTTGATCGCCAGCGAAGTGAAGGTCGTGAAGGCGTGCGCTATTCCTTGAAGCGGCCCGCCTACTACGAAGGTTTAAAAGTGCGCCGTACATGGTGACCAGACTATCGATCTTTCGCCATCATCTTGTGGACAAGTTTTTAAGCAGACAGCTCTCCATGGTACATAATTTGAGGTGAACGGTAAGTTGTGCGAACCGACGCGACGTCCAGCCAAGCCTTGCGAAGCTTCCGGATCGGGATTCTGAACAAGTCTTGTTGAAATTGTTCGCACTGACCAGCACTGATGGTAATTAGATTGCTGTGCTATGCCAAGAATGGTTCATTCGCAGCTTATATCGTTTGTGCCTGTTCAGGCGAAGCCAAAGCTGTCCAAATGCGTTGTACAGATAGCGGGCAGCTGTAGCTGAAGCTCGCCAATAGCAAGCCACGGCAACGTGGATAAGGCAGTACGGTCGCTTGATAGCCTTCGCGAAACGCTGGTTGTGTGGTGGCGGATGACTGAATCTAAAACGCATCAGTGCCTGAAATTCGATCAGTTGTCAATAAATCATGCAGCTCTGCCTGAGAATACCGGTGTGCCGCCTCGACAAGGCAGCTTAAATGCCCTTTCTCCGAAGCTTGCTGATTGTTTTCTTTTCCAAATTAGCATCTTCAAGCTGCCCATGAGATTCTCCGATTGCGAGCTGGAGCATGGCCGAAACAACAGAAGAAGGCAATTGCCTTTCAGGCCTGCTTAAAACAATCTGCCGAGTACTGCCACGCAGAGCGAAAAAGGACTGCCAATACTGCTACGAGAGTAAGGCGAACAAGGCCTTCACAGCCGGTAAACTCGTTCCTCTCAGCTGTCAGTCTCACCTCAGGGACGTATGCAGAAATTGCGTCCAATCTTCGCTACGTACACAGCTCGACAATCGTCCTCTCCTTGAGGTCGGCTGTCCGCAATGCAAGCTGTCATGGGAGAGCCGACACCTCCGCGCCCTGCTTGGACATAGAGACCGGAAGCGATTCCAAAAGCTTGATCTGATAGCTCAAGGACGCAGCTTCGTACCAGTGCCAGAGCAGATGCCCGAGAAGCCAACGATGGATTTGATGCTGGATCAAGGTGCGCGACTATGTCCGTGGTGTCGCTTTCCTTTCGTCAAAGAAGGAGGATGCGATCACATAAGCTGTGCGTGCTCAATTCTCGCAACACCAGTGATCTGCTGACAGTTTGTCAGGCTCAAATTGTGACAGAGGATTCTCGATCGAATACGCGCTCGTCCTGGAGAACGAAGAAGGCAGACGTGCTGCAAATGTGTTATCAGATGACTTTGTAGTGGAGTTGCAACCAGCAGAAGCCTTGCAACCTGCACTTGTGCGAGCATGATTTGCCCAACGAGACTCACATCAATAAAGTAGCCACCTTTCCTGCAAGGCATAAAACCTTCGAGGTGGCGTATCGGGGGAATTGAAAGATAGAACACGTACGACTGCTGCAGAGGGACCGTATGAGGAAGGGTGTACGCAGCGCGAACTAGAGGAGAGGGCCGTTCATGATATGGGGAATGAGGATATTACCGACCAGCATGCGTTGAGGAGGCAGCGTATGCGAGTAGTCCTATGGCATCGATACTAGCCGGAGCAGTTAAACCAACATGGTGCCGATTTTTTGTTGCAAGTACAGAGACACTCTCATCTCGATACCGCGTGTCGCAGAATGGTGTTGTTGCAAGCACGAGACGGCTGAGAAGGCACACATTGGCTGAAACAGATCGTAAAATGGCCTGAGCGATCTGCACCCCGTAAACGACTTCCGAAGGCTCCTGGCGACAGATGTGAGATGAAGGGGCACTGCTGAAGCCAAGTCACAACAAAAGGTAGACCTGTCTGGAGTGCTTTGGACGGCGAAACTGTTTCTATGCTAACAACGAATCGCGTGAAAATATTGCAGCTGAGGGCAAGCTAGTGAGGAACATGAAGATAGCCGATGCTGTTGCTGTGCTGTGCTTCAACGTCATTGCTTACCGCGGTGCCTTCTGCTTCTGCTCTGCTTACTGGCTTCTCTGCAAGGTGGTCAGAAGCCTTGTGAGAAGGCCACGAAAGAGTGAAGAGACGGCGCCCGTGATAAGCACATGCAAGTGAACGCTTGGACTCGCATCTTGCCGCCCGTAGAAGATTGAAAAGAACATATTCGTTCTTCAAAGAAACTCCAAAACACTTCCTCCACCGCCACTACTAGCGCACAGACTTTCTCAGCATTCCGCACTTTTGTTCGTGTTTCGCAAGATCTGTGCCCCTGTCGCACTGGATCATTGTCCTGCGCACTGCTTGACCAAGCGGATATACATCGAGTCGCTTGACGCTGCAGAACACTGCGCCTTCAGCTCGCACTGATTTTCTAAGGAGTCGTTGTTGTCACCCTTTGCGACCAATTATCGGTGTCCCTGACAAGAAAAGGCGCTCGGCTCAACCCGCTTCCCGCCCCACCAAATTCTTGCAGGAGCGAGCCAGGCGAGGGTCTATAAATTTTCCAACGCACTGCTTTTCTCTCCTTCCGCTCCGACAACCAACTCTCTCCCTTCTTTGATACCCCCTCGAAACTGCTCGCCATGTCCGACAAGCAGGTTCAGAAGGAGAACGCCCAGAGCACGAAAGTGCTCGAGGACCTCCTCTCCAAATTGTCCGTTTCTAAGACCGCCGACGAGGCCAAGTCCACGTCGCAGGACATCGCCACCTTTATCAATGGCGAGATTCAGGAGCACACCGCGCCCACCAAGGCCGTCGAGAGCCTGAAGAAGATGCTCAACAACAAGAAGGATGCCAACGCACGACAATTCGCATGCGAGGCCATCGCCACGATTGCGAAGCACTCCGACATCTCACCCACCGTCGAGCCATACCTTGTCCAGCTCCTCCCTAATGTGCTGGCCGCCGTCGGCGACAAGATGGCCACCGTCAAGGTCGCCGCTCAAGACGCTGCCCTCTCTATCACCAAGGCCGTCAACGCCAACGCCGTCAAGCTCCTTATCCCACACTTCATCCACTCGATCCACAACGCACAAAAGTGGCCCGAAAAGATGACCGATCTCGAGTGCATCGAGGCTCTCTGCGAGAGCGCTCCAGCACAGGCTGCATACCAGGTGCCAAACCTGATCCCTATCGTCTCCGAGGCTATGTGGGACACCA